>MJUU01004316.1:0-12500 GCA_002080025.1 Modiolus philippinarum | reverse complement strand
ACAGATTTCAACGTCACTGAACAAGATTATAAATCACAACTCGAAACACCGCGACGTCAACAATTATTGATCACACCATTTCTAATATTTGATTTGCATGTTCAGTTGCTTCAGTCCTACTCGTAAAATTATCAACAGCTTCATTTTTTTATCTTTAAGTCAACAACTGGACTTTTATATAAATCATGTATTTGAAGAAAACATCTATAAGGAGTTATGTTACCTTAACCCAAATAAAAGTACAGTCAAAGATTATGGATAAGATGATTTAAGTTGATTTATTTATCTTTTTTTTGGCTTGTTTCAGAAAGTAGCTGGAATGTATCCTATGCATCGTGCTAAGATATACATGGACATGTATCTTATGACCAAACTTGTGATGGACTTAAGAACTTATCAAAGCCATCTCAAATCAGTTCATATCAAATATAATATTTTGTATGAGGTTGATTTGGAGCGTTATTAACCATCTCCGAAACGGTTTGAAAAATTTACACAAATGTGAAGTCAGAACAAAGCTTACAAAAATTTCAAGAAATTAGCAATTTTTCAGTCTCAATTTAACTGCATATTCCTGATATGACTTTTGTCTCGTAGAACTAGGTTGATCAATCATCTCAGTGTGGTAAGAATTATTGTCTAAATCAATGTTACAGTTGGGTTGGTTACCATAGCAACAGGGAATAAAGGGCTACGCCGAGCTCAGCATGATACGACCGCAGCATGTCGACCACTGAAATTTGAACAAGTGTAAACTAAAATGAATGTAGACACAGTAATTTGCTGGACACAATAAGGACCTTGACACATAAATTAACTGGACACAAACTAGTGAAAATAAAAATTACGATTTCACATATTTCTAATAATTGCAATTTGGACCCCTTTGACCCCTTATAGCTCGGAAACGGTAGAGCTATGCAAATCCGTTGACATACTACTGAAGGCTTACATTAAGAGAAATTCAAAGAAAAAAATCCCATCAAAATCTGATGAAAAATAAAAATTTCACATATTTCTAATAATTGCGATTATGGCCCCTTTGACCCCTTATAGCTCGGAAACAGTAAGAGTTACACCAAATCTTTTGACAAAGATCTGAAAGCTTGCAATGAGAGGAATCCAATGAAAAAAAATCCCATCAAAATCTGATGTAAAATAAAGATTTCACATATTTGTAAAATTGCAATTTGGCCCCTTTGACCCTAATAGCTCGGAAACGACAAGAGCTACGTCAAATATGTTGACATACCACTGAAAGCCTACAATAAGAGGAATCTAAAGAAAAAAAATCCCATTGAAATCAGATGAAAAATAAAAATTTTAGGTAATCCGCATGTTTGCAATTTTTGCCTCGTTGGGTCCCTCATAGCTTGGAAAAGAAACAAGTTTTCAAAAATCTGATGGTGCAGCGCTGTGTTCATTTTTCATAAGGAATCCAATGCAAAAAACCGCATCAAAATCGGAATAAAAATAGAAAAAAAATAAATTTTTGAAAATTCGACCCATTTTGGCCCGTTTATCTCGTGAACGGTACATGCCATGTGAAATATGTTGGCTTACTGCCGATTGAAAATTTCCTCAGGAGGACACTGAAAGAAACCCACTCAAAATCCGATAAATAATAAAGATATGTGAAAACATCAAATTTAACACTTTTGGCCCTTTTTTAAAACGGGTGGGGCAACAGTGACCAAAACTAAGCAAAGCAAAGAACATTATGTTAAAATTTCATTTTCATTAATCAACTGAAACTAAAGTTATTGACCAAAAACAAAAGTTTCTAAAGACAACGACGCGGACGTCGACAACGACATCGATGACAACGCCGACAGCACCAGACCATAATACGACCTCAATTTTTTTTTTGCGGTCGTATAAAAGTTGCCAGTTGTGTAGAATGTTGCACAGGTACAAGGTTAGTGTTTGAAGAAGTTTAGATCAAATCACTGTGCACTGTATTTCATAATAGACATCCAAAAACTTATTATAACCTTGAAACCATTTCAAGATCAAGGCTCTTATTGTCAAGGTCAACTGAAAATTGCGCTTTTGAAAAGGATGAGATAAACAAAATTGACTTTTAAGTTGCCTTGAAGACATTTGAAATGACTTTGAAATCATTCTATGGTATATATGAACTGTTAAATAACAAAATGCCAAAGTTACTATTAGTTTCGTTTCTGCATATGCGCATTTCGACAACATATGTCTCTTCAGTGCACAGGTGCAGCTCAAATCAAAATATTTGAAAGTCCATGAATAGAAATACATGTAAAAGATAATAGAGAAAAAAATCGATCGGAACTAAATAGAAAAGAACAAAGCTTTGCGTGAGGGAGATGCTGCTTAGTTTTAAATTAAATTTCTAATTTAGATATTGTCAATTTCCAAAAACAAAAAATCCGTTTTCGAGCCACTACCGAAGTAATGGACTACAGCGCTAATGAATGTTAATAAGTTAGCTAGTTGGGATTGATTTAATCAATTAAGGTCGAGCTATTAAGGTATCCAGAAACCAAATTTTAAAAAAAGTAGCCTTATTTTAGCTACCGTGGCCTGATCATTTATTGGGCGCGACCGAAAACCGATAGGGTGCTCTGTAATGGGATGCGGTGTGTGATTTGATGATACTTCTAAATGTGCTTTAACTTTTGATGGTTAACACATATCATGTTACCAAATACCGTTAGAATAATTGTAGGTCGTTGTTGCTGAATGAGAACATTATTTACCTTCGGAAAGTGCAAAGCAGCAGATTTTTCACTTGAACAAATGATTAGATGATTGTCGTTAAAAGTCAAGTGATTAATATGTTATCTTTATCAACAGTACAAAAATAAAATTTGAGCAGTCGATTGGGTTAACATGTTTTTATTATAAATGAAATACATCAGTGTATAAATTTACCTATGATACACAGCAAAACATAATACAAGAATTCTGACTTGGAAATAACGTTGCACTATTTTAACGATATGCGTTCACGGTCGACAGACGCGCTGTTCAGAAGCAACACTGCAAGGTAAATCCTGCGAGCTAGAGAAAACTCTATGTCCTAGATTTCTTTGGATTAGGTGGTCATTTGGTGAGTGCTAGAAGACATTATTTACAAGTTGATAAAGGTCTCAAGAAATCAATGTTGCCACAAAATTTTAAACCGTTTCAGGGAGAAGTCCTGAAACAACATGATGTATAGAACATGGGAAGTATTTGCCTCTTCATAGACCTGTAAGCTTCTTACCGTTATCGTATAATTAAAGATAGCCAATGCTGTATTTTAACGTACCTCCAGTCTGAAGTTCTGATGTTAAATTAGCGATTTGTATTGCCTGTACAGCGTATGTGAAATTAGCTGGTCTTGCTTGCAAAAATTCTAAAATTGACTCTCCATGTATGCCACAAAATGAATACAAGAACACAAAACCAATTAACAAACTTTTCATGTTTACAGCTTAAGTGCCAATAGGAGGACTATCTTACTATCTTCACGATCTTATACAAATTTTATCTATTGATAAGGCAATCATGAATTTAGTTCAACCATACCTGACGTCAAAAATTAATATTATATAATGCTATTGACCGATTAAGTTATCACTATCATTTGAACAAAATGGACACTCTGGGTGTACAACTAGAAGATCCAATTCCGGCTACTTTTTCTTGTAATGTCTACTGAGACTATAAGTCGACTTATATGTAGTTTATGAGGATTATTCAAATAAAAAAATAGAATAAAATAAAATATCCAACAGTTCCGCATTCTTTTTCTCATTGTAATAGGGTATCCCAAACAAAGTTGGGTGACTTGTTGTTTTTGTTGCGTTTCTTATTGTTCTCCCAGATGTAATAAGGACGCTGGTTATTTCTGTCGCGTTTTGTATTATATAGTCTACCAGATGAAATTGAGAGACCTGTCGTTTTTTTTTTTTTTTTTTTTTTTTTTTTTTTTGGGGGGGGGGAGGGGGTCTTCATGCAAACATGACCTTGTCCGTAGCAAACCTCAGAGATCAGTACTTTGAAACTTTTGTAATTTAAGGTACCCAAAATGGGTGAAGTTTTCAATGTTATCTTCATGGGAAAGTGACATTTTAACGTTTTTCAATGTAATTTCACTATTATCTCAACTATTATTACAACTAGCTTCATATAGATATGTGTAATGTAATTGTAGAATAAATGGATAGTTTTTCTTTCAGACAATAGCAACTTTGTTAGAAGCCTTGTCAACAGGTACAAGCACATATTTTTTTACCAAGATCCTTCAATTTTAATTCTATTTAATTCTATTTACAGACAGCTTAGGGGGTGACTCAACATAAGTATCTTTATAAAAATTTATTCTGTTGGTGATCTTGGTAATAATTTTATCTTTTGACAAATTTAGAGCATGTAATGGCCATACAGCTCATTAAATTATTGCAGTTTGAGTTAACATATGCGTTATGGTCTCATGCTCATTTACTCCATATCCATTCGTAAAATATCTAATACAGGAGTTTGTCTTTTATTGCAGTGTGGAGTTGGCAAAACAATTCCACGTGGTAGAGATATATGCTCTTTATTTTGCTTAGATATAAGGTGTACTTGTACATGAGATAATATCTCATGTGTATACTTTGTTCAATTACTATTATCTAAATTCATGTAAATTCTAAAACCAAAGGATTACCTCCCTCCATCGTAGTTTTGTCCTTAGCTGTATTTGATTTTACTGATTATTCGGATTTCGCTTGGTTTTATGCATTTTAAACATTTTTTTTTGAAATTATTGATTTCCTTTGTTTGTAGGTTTAGTGCTGCTGATGAGGAATAAATTTCAGAAATGGCTATACAACTCATTAAAATTATTGCAGTTAAAGTGAACATATGTGTTATGGTCTCATGTTCATTTACTCACTATCCTTTCGTAAAATATTGTCTGCGCTTTCTTGTTTGCAACATTTTTACAATCATTGGTAACAGCGTCTTTAATTATATCAAAGCATGCTTGCCACATTATTTTTGAAGGTGGGTAATATTTAGGTCCTTTTCTAAAAAATTGTCTTACTTCTTTATCTACAATGATGTTAAGATTCCCCGTTAATATATTGCCCACAAGGGTCATAGCGATTTAGCGACGTGGAACAGTCTCAGCTGCTAGGATAGTTTTTCTCGAAATCAGCATCACAAGTTATAGAAGTGTAATTAAAAAAATGATTCTAGTAGGTTTTTTTATAAGAGAAGAAAATTATAGGCATGTCCTGGTTGTCAAAATAGACGGGTACAAGCTTTTGAATATCTGTGTCCCAAAAAAATGTCTGCAATATAATTACGGTCAATTCTTTTATTAATGTATTTAATTTTAAAAACTGTTTTACGTGCTCATTTGGGTTTGTTGATTCTCGGATAAAGTCGATGAAAGCAGAAAGCATCGATAATTTGAGAACATTCATAGAAAAGACTGTAGGGGGAAGGTTTGGGCCCAATAAAACTAATTTAACCCCGCCGCAGCAGGTTTGCGCTTGTCCTAAGTCAGGAAATTTATTAAGCCTTTGTGTGTCTTGTCTTTTTTCTAGTTAGTTTACTTTATGTCTATAGGAGTCTGATGTTTATTTCGTTGAACTTCATTACTCTTTATTCAGGTGCCGACTCCGACCTGCCGTTGGGTATGGGGTTTTCTCACCGTTCATTGAAGATCTTATGGTGGCTTTGAGTTGTTATTACCCCCCTTGGGGATCGTTGCCTCTTTTACACATTCCCCGTTTCCCTTCTTTTTTCTATTACAGACATATGATATGACGTGACTCGCAAACAGCTAATTACAAAGGGCATTTCTCATCCTCGATTTTATGGAAATGTTATTAAAAAATGTCAAAAACTGATAAATAATCCAGAAAACTGGGACGTAACTTACATTCTTTACGTAATAATGGATATCGACGAGATATTCTGAACAAATCCGTTAAATTGGCTTTGGATTCCAGTGACCTGAAGGCTTTACATATATACTGGCCTCTCACTGATACTGCCGATGTCTACTGAAATACATGAAGACTCTTTACCAAACCCTTCGGGGAGTTTTGAGTTTGATTTTTCTTCCGTAGTGCGACAGTGTTTTACCAGCAGACTAGATTCCTTGAGCTAGCCGGCAGTTTAGCGGCGAGCACTCTTTGACCCTTCTTTCAAAATTACGTTTTGTCATATGCCTTTTCTGTTCCAAGGTAGTGGTCATTGAGTTAGTAGTCTACCTGTATTGGGTTTTATTCGCATGTTTATGAAACTATAGGGAAACGGGATAGAGAAAGGGGAGGTTTGGGTACCCATAAACCGGGTTAACCCTGCCACTGGCTTTTGCTAGTGGCGGTACCAGGTCCGGCTATCCCGAGTTCCTATCGTTATTTATGTTTATCTCTTGATGTCATTTTTTTTTTTCTGGTGCAGTTTGCTTGTAAATTGTGCCATGTAATTGTAGTTCCTGGCTATAACCCTTTTCAAAAAGTGTTATCTTTTCCTGGATTTGAACTCTCCTATCAAATGGAGGTAAAAACACTGTTCGCTTCAGGTTATACGGTTTGTTAACAATACAAAACAGAACTTAAACCCTGAATACGTTTTAATTCTAACAAAATCTGTCCAGTGTCACAGTAATCCACAGTAAACCTAAATATGAACAGTCTTATGAAATCTGTTCAGGATGAACAACACTTGCTGTGTCGGGTTGATAACCGGAACTGTTTATCTGTATTTAAATGCCGAAACCGAAGGGAGGACCAAATGATTTTTTGAAAAGGCTTATTGTAGGTGTTTGCTGTTATCCTGTTTTTGTAATAGAATCACACTCCAAAGAAATTTTACACAACTATGGAAATTTTAAGATAACTGCCGTTTCCATTTTTCTATTGACAATTGCTGTGTGTATTACCTAAATAATAATAGGATTAGCTGTCGTAGTTTTAGATAGGTGTATAAAATTGGTTATAATGGTTTATGGCGCCTTCGGATGTCAAGGAAACCAAACCAAAAGAATAGAATTTTGAGAAAAAAACGTGTCTTCTGGTGCTTGTTATGTTTTGATTTTTGCTATACGAGGGTTGTCCGTAAAGTTCGTGGACAAGGATAAATAAAAAGAAATGTAGCGTTTTATATATTTATATTTTACATATTCGTAAGCCTTTAGCTTATATGAATTTGGATTTATAAAAGTTGATCAATTATGCATGCAAAATTGCAAATATGTCTTCGTCAAAAGCCCTGGAATAGTGACCCAGAGCAACACGAATATTACATGTCAAACGTAGTTTCTAATATTTATTTTTTGTAGGTATTTCATCGAATTAATGAGAATGACATTACAATCGTTTTATTATGTTCAACATCAAAACTGCCTTTCAACATCTAAAGAATTAAAATGACAAATTAAAAGAGGTTTTAATGTCTCAAGGCAAAATCAGAAATTCTAGAAAACCTGACGTTTTTCGATAACACGGGGCAGTGACGTGACTCTAGTTTCGCTCAGATATCGGGAAACACACTCATATACCATCGTATTCCCGAAATATTTAGAATAGGGCATGGCAAAGTGTGTTTTGCATTACAATTCAAGTGGTACAGAATTGTCTGTACACAAGAACCAATTTAAAGGATGGATAAAATGTGTAAAACTGACCAACTTTCATATATATCAAACTGTTTAAGTTCCAGGGTGTTAGTGAACATGACTTCCGACTATCAGTAAATGAAGTTTGCAAGTGGTTCAAAATAGATAACTTTCCCGTACAAGAAATTATATTAAATGCCCTTAATATTTCAAAGACAAAAACTGCAAAAAGTCCAAATTCGTTGAATTGCGAGTTCATTATAAAATGTTAAACTCAAAGATTATAATTAGGACGTCAGACAACGTCAACATTTTACATGTTTTTGCTCCGGGTGTATTACATAGTCTGTTTTGTTTCGACAGAAAAGTAATTAATAGTGCTTTGATTACGATGATATTTTGCATATATTTTTGGTTTATCAATAATTTATATGAGTTTTCTTTAATCTTGTGAGGCAAATATTTTCACTGCCCGAATGCGAAAAAATATTGGCAAAAAGTATGTTTGGCCACTCCTACTTTATCAATCAGCACATCAATGTAAATTAAGAAATATACCAAAACCGTTAGGATCGTACAATTTTTTTTACTAATCAAAAGTCAACTTCCCGATTTTAAAATTCGTTCTATCAAATAATTTAGGTTATTACCGATAAAAAGAATGATAGAAGTTTTGTTTCTGAAACTTCAAATATTGTGTCCAATAACAGACTCGTCCATAAGTGGGCTCGTCCATTATTGTCGTAAATAGTTATCGTATCAGAAACAAAACTTCCATTATATACATCGCGATCACTATGGGTGCTATTACTGAAAATGCCTTTGAAATGTCTCCCGTACCACGCCCTCTCACAGGTTTTGACGATTTGAGTTGAATGTTCTTGCAATCAGTGAAATTTCAAGAAAATGGAAAAAATTGCATGTTGCCTTGTATTTATATCAATCATGGTCAAGATTGTGATCATTTCGCCGTAGAATCGTAGTAAGATCTATAGAATCTTGGTTTCGTCGTGATGGTAGTGTAGTAAAGTCGTGATGCAGTCGGGATATTCGTGGAAAGGTCGCAGTAAGGACTTAATGGTCGTATTGAGTTCGTATTCGGTTCGCAGTATGATCGTAGTTTTGTCGTGGATGCATCGTAGAAATGTCAAAATTTGGCCGAATGTACCACGACTTCTCCACGACCATTAAATCTTGCAGGTCGTAGTAAGGTCTCCATCCATGGTCGTGGTGTAGTGTGACACAGGCATTAATAGAGACCATTGTATCTAGAGCTTTAAAAATTTGTATAAAATGGGCCCCATATATTAAGGTGTTCAAGCAAAAATATCTACCAAAAAGGGAAGGGGTCTTCAATCTTTACTCAATGAAAAAATGAGATTCTCAATTTTTTTTAATCTTTTTTTTTTGCTGTATCTCAAATATCATTAACAATATATATCCATAAAACATCATAGGAAAGGTGTGTGTCATGTACAAAATTGACGATTATAGCGACGAGAAATTTCAAAACAACTACCGTTGCCATGGAAATCGTGCAAAAATATCAAAATTTTGAGAAAATATTTTTTGTTGACAATTGTCTTGATCACAGTAATATATATTGCCTAGATTATAAGAAGAATCCCCGCGCTATTTTTTTTTTTTGAAAGTAGGTTTATATTGTAATGGATAGTAGTACATTTGGTTTCCCATGGAAACATAGCCAGAAATTTTGAAGAAAAACGGAGAGATTGTCGTCTGATTTTAGCATTTTTTATAAAATAGATTATGAAGGGAACTCTTACTTGTTTTATTGAAAAGGGAGTCTCATAATGCCCAGAATATGATATGGATTTCATTGGGGAGACATATGTGTTTCGCTCTGTTAACGAAATTACAACTTGTAATTCTTTGATCGTTCTTTCTTCTCGTAAAAGACAATTACAGCTTAAGCTTCGAAACTTTGTGAGATGATGGTCCCATATATTAAGTAATCACCAAAAAATCATTGGGTTCAATAAACGGTACATTTGGGGTGCCAAAAAAGATGTTGGTTCTTCAATGTTAACTCTAAACTTGTTCAAAAATTTTTAAGCATTTTTTGGAATTATGAATTTTCCTATGTTTGGGTTCTAGTGCTGCTGATGAGGAATTAGTTTTCGAAATGGCCATACAGCTCAGTTATGTTTACGGTACCGATATTTCCTTGTCCACGTTTGGATACTCGATGATTACAAAAGCTTTTAAAATTTAACTTGGTACTGTTTGAGAGTTAGAGAAGTAGCACGTGTCATGATTTTAATTGGGTTGTCTCAGGGTTAGAAAATGCCATTAACCAATCAACTACCTAACAGATCTTTCAAAAAACATATATGCCTCACTTACCGTGTGGCGGGTGCTGTTAACAAAGCAGGACATGCTTACCCTTACGGAGCACCTGATGTCACTCTTAGTTTCACTGGCGTTCACCCTGTGAGTGTCTTTGTTTTGAATGTTGTGAATTCTGTTTCTGTGCTTTGTGTCTGTCTAACTTCATTGTTTTCTGTGTCTAACGTCATTGTTTTCTGTGTCTAACTTCATTGTTTTCTGTGTTCTCGTTTTGGCCATGTCTTTGGACTTCGATTTTTGTAAATTCCACTCTTTTTTTCCTTCGGTATTCTACTGCCGTTGTTTTTGAATTATTGTAGTTGGAGTGAACATATGTGTTGTGGTCTCATGTTCATTTACTCCATATCCCTTCATATGATATCTAAGGGAAAATGATAAAATGATATTTTTGGTGTTTTCAACGTTTTAAACTCTATCTACTAGCTCTATAAAACTTCATAAAAAAGGTATGTTTCATGTAAGACATATTCACACAGCTATGGAAATTTTGAAATAACTGAAGTTCCCATGGAAACCACAACAAAAAAGTAATAAAATTTTGAGAAAGTAAGTGAGAACTGAACCATAAGTATAAATGAACAATCAAAAGACAATGGAAACGAAGGAAAAGCAAAGAAAGAAAGACATAAATGGGATGTACATTTCACAACTTGTTCGATATGTGCGAGGATGTAGTGATGTTTCTGACTTCAACGACCGAAATTTTCGTTTAACTGAAAAACTTCTGCATCAAGGGTTTAGATATCATAAATTGATAACAACATTCTCTAAATTTTATTATAGATACATTGACTTTAATTAAAATTTGGTTCTACATGCAGGGTTCATATACAACAGGGCATTTCACATCCAAACTTCTATGGAAATAGCATTTACAGAGTGCATAAATTAAAAAAATGTTCTTCCATCTTATTAATTATGCATACAGGATATAAATACAGCAATGTTTTTAAATCTTTACTTTTGGTTTTTGTTGGCAAAAATATTGATCAGTTCCTAAATGCTTTACACCATAACTAAATTAAAGCTATTTTTCATATTGACAGTATTTTGCATTGCACAATATCATGTTCTTCTTTCATAATTGATGATGTTGTTATACGAAATCTATTAAGAAGTATTTCAGTTGAAGTTTCATGTGTAAGAAGGCTTGATATCATAGTCAATGGAAATTATACCCTTAGGTAGCTGTCAGTAACTGCGAGCATTTGTCAGGATAGTACCCGTGTGTATTGTCTTCTTGTTTTATGTACTTCATTCTAAGGGTACTCGTGTTGATAAGTTGGACTTTCTTCTAGTTTGATTTTTACTGTGAGTCCTTTTGTGTATTTATTTTCTTTTAACCATTCACAGCTCATAGGGGGAGGGTTTGGATCCAACCACAATTTTTGCGCCTTTCCCAAGTCAGGAATATGTTGGTCATTTGCATGTCCTTGTCTTCTTATAAAATTTTAGTTTCTTGATATTTGGGTTATTGGATGTGGTTTGTTTCCATTGATTTATTCACTTTTTTTACCTTTTTTGGTGCCATTTAGGTGCCTAACAATTTGATTAAGCGGCAACGGTCCTTTCACGTTGAATGAATATCCTTGAAAAAAGTATCATTACAATACAGTTCATATTAAGCCCTATTAAGTTGGGCAATGTTTAGGTAAAGGTAAGTGTTCAAATGTCAAAAACCGTGCTAAAACATTATCCTGAAACGGGACAAAACTTTATCAAATGTTACATAAAATACGAAATTTATTTACATTTTTCTCAACCGGGCTAAATATTACGGGACTTTCGAGATAGGAACTCTCGTGTAATTGAAGGCGGAAACGATTTCCTCAAATACCAGTAAGACGGATAACTGGATCCCTGACATATTGAAATAAATATCATATACCACCTAAAAACAAACTGTTTATGACATTGAAGTGCACTTATGAAGTGCAATTTTAATTTGTCGTAAATGACAATTATTGAACTGAATTTTAATTGACGAAAATCAATTTAAACGAAGCGCTATAAATAGATTAACTAGAAAACACGAGGGGACTTTATAAACATAAGTGGATGATATAAATCGGATAATGGTTTTTATGAAATAACAAGAGGCTCTCAAGAGCCTGTATCGCTCACCTGGTCCTTGATTAACATAGACATTTTATGTTAAAGAGCCAATATACATGTATATAATTAAACTATAGTTCCGATATGCCCAATTAGTTTAAGGGGAGAAGACCGCTGTAAGGGTTCCTCATGGGGTCCAATGTTAAACTGGTCCAATGTTAAACTATGTTCCCTGCTGGCAGCCATCTTGGATAAAGTGGGAACCTGAAAAAAAAATTCTTTTCAGGGGTCCACATAAAGACTATTGTGGCCAAGTTTGGTGCAAATTGGCTTAATAGTTTCAGAGAAGAAGATCTTTGAATGTGTTTTCCCATAGGGTCCAATGTTGAAACTATGTTTCCCGCTGGCGGCCATCTTGGATGTCGCATAGACGTGAAAAACACCTTTTTTGTAAGAGACCACCAAAGGACTATTGTGGCCAAGTTTGGTACCA
>MJUU01004310.1:0-12409 GCA_002080025.1 Modiolus philippinarum | reverse complement strand
ACGAACGATTGACAAAAACTTTGATGTATGAAACTTTTGAGAACAGTTAAAAATTGCTGCAAAATAGTGATTTGGACCGACTTAATGGTTGGGACCCGCCCTGGGATGTTGAAGATTAAGAGATTGCTTATCTTTATTTTTACCAATGTATATCAAACCCATCCGAAGAAATTTTTTAAAAGTGTTGATAGTATGTACTCAAGAGATTTTCAGGGGCTTATGTCCATCTTCCTTAGTAGTAACCCATCCTGGCAGTTTGAAAAGCTATAGATATTGATGAAGATCCGTTTTCACCTAGGAATTATAAAAGTTTTGCAGGAGGAAGCGTAAATAGTTAGTACTCAGTACATGGCCAGGACCGACTTTGCACCACTGGTACCGATGTCGTATGAGGTACACCATCTTCTACAGCGGATCAAGATTCGAAGAAATCTGGGGGCTTAAGCGGCTTACTCTTGTTCTGCATTCGAGTGGGGCTTGTAAGAGGGCTTCTTCCAATACTTTGCAGCTAACTTCTTTAGATTAAGATTATATGGATAATAGGGTTGCACATATCTGTAGACCTAGCTGGGTTTTCCGTTATTTACAGGTTTTGAAAGAGTGGTTTCATCATTGTTGGCGTTCAGAATCATATATTCTACCTTTGCAGCTTACCTTTCCAATACATTATCATTTATACATTTATGTAAGATTAAGTGAAACCAACTTTTTATCATTCAGGACTATCTGTAGGAGCTTAGTCATGAGTCAGATTGCTTGATCCGTGAGTTGAGGACGTTTGGAAATCCCTTCACCTGAACATACACTTCTTTCACGCTGTTTTGGGTTCGATGTCACTCAGAGATCGAAATGCGAGATACACCTGGTTCGTATGATGGAGTTAACTCTACACTTGCTGATGTCGATACAAAGTCTTCATGTCCCGAGTTTCTATCGTTGTTTACGTTTGTCTGTTGTCTTTTACAATGGAGCCTCCGAAAACCGGCCTCTGCCGGGACCAAGGAAATTGGCCGGTTTGAGGAGGTTCCGGTTTTCAGGGTTTCCTATCCGAACACTAATAACGAAAGTTATTATAGCGCTCTTTTCATAAAAGGTACAATGTTCAAAAGAACTATATTAAAACATTTTCCTGTCTTCTTGAAAATTTCAATCAATATAGTCGGTAATCTGTTCAGTTATTTATCAATGAAGAAGACAAGAAATATGTGACATGTTGGATAAATATGGTCAATTTTATTGTCCGTGAAGAAAGTCGGAGTTGAAATTTTGAAGAAAATGTACGTTTTGGACCGATCTGCATGGCCGGAATTTGGAATTCAGAGGGGCCGGTTTTCAGAGGAATTTATAACTTATATATATAGGTAAACGTTCAGGACCGAGCCATTTCGCTCGGTTTATAGAGGAATCCGGTATTTAGAGGTTTTCGGGAGTTCCAATGTATTTGTTTTTTTTTTGTGCAGCTCCTTGGTAAATCGTGGCATGTAACTGTATTTTTCAGCAATTGCATGTGTTTTCTGTTATCTTTTTTATCTCATTATTCCTTGCTTTTCTGGTTGTTAAAGCCTTAGAGATGATATGAGGGAGGCTCCACGTATTGAATTCCTTGAACACGGTGGAGCCTGAGTTCCTTTTCGAATGTTTTTTTTTTCGTCATTTGAACGTTGTCTCGGATACAAATTATTGGGAACTGCTAGGTTGGTGTGTTTTTGTAGAATTCTTACTTTGGCCTATATCTGCTGCTTTTAGCTTGCATTGTTGGCGTCATTTAACAGAATGGTATTTGGTAGTGTTGTTCTTGTGAACTAGCCCTCCAGGATAGGTAGGTATGCGGTTTTGGGAGTTCGCGGATAGGTATTAGAACATCTCCCCATGATGCGATTCCAGCGTTTAAATACACCCGACTTCTCCTGATATTCAATGGATAAGATCTCAACTCCATGTTTGCGAAGCTGCTGCTTGACCTCCTCATTGTAGAACTCAGTGACTTTGTCAGAGCTTCTTAATTCTCTAGTACTTAGTACTTTTTTACTACTTTTTGATTTTGGCTTTCCTTTATATTTGATTCTTATGCTGCTGATGAGAGTTCTACTCCTTGAAACACGTTTACAGCATAACGAAATTTACTGTATTTTATGCAACTTCGGTATTTTTAGCATTTTGAAAGTCACCGTAATTCCCTACTTATCCTTCCCTACAAAACTTGGAGAAGAGAATGAAGGTGATCAGGATAAGCGTGTACCTCTTACCACCCTTATAGCGGCATTCATATACACATCAATTACCCAGTCTGATCTATCCATCACAATACGACGATTCTATTTGATGATACTTGTACTATAATCCAAGCGTTCGATTGGCATTTCTGAAATGTTTCAGCCTTATAAAGATTTGGATGGTCGTGGTCAGAGTTCGTGCTGGTAGAAAGTTTCATATATCTCTTTAATGGGTTTGACCAGCCCTTTGGAGTACCATCAAGAGTTCATGGAGTGCCATCAAGAGTACAAGCTCTCTCTCAGCTTGGTTCTCTTTCGTTAAAATATTGGCGGGGCAAATGTTTTTCGAGAGGCTTCAGTGATCCTTTCCTGTCTCCCTACAAACATGACACATTTGTCAACCTGCTGTCGTAGCCGACTGATATGTATTGTTGCACTGAAGTCTACTGTGTTAGTCTTCTTTTGATATTTCATCCTCTCATTGTTATACCCTCCGTTTAAGCGGGGTGGTATGTAGTGATCATGGTGTCCGTTCGTCTGTCCATCTGTCCACTCTTCTGTCTGCAATAAAGGTACACACTTTATGGCGACATCAGACCTCTTCAGTACATATAACGCTATTTTGCACTAGTTGTTTCAAAATGTGATTTAAGTTGATATTTTTACAGTTTTTTTTTTATTTTTGGGTTCAAATTGGGGAGCGGGGGTATACGTAAGTGAGATCTGCTCACGTTGAAAGCATCGCTAAAGCGGTCGACCCGTTTTCGGAAAGTAATGCTGGAAAGATGGCTGATGAACAACCTGCCCTTGCACGATAAATCAGTTGTACGTGTTTTTTAATCTACAAGAATCTACGAGATGCTGTAGCAAGCGCTATCTAAAAGGATATCAGCACGCTGCTCTCTTGCTCTGTCAAAGAGAACTACCTCATTAACTGATGACCGTTTTGAATTATTGTAGGGTAGGCGTGATAGCTGCCAGTATCGATTTGTTCTTCCAGTAGTGGAACCATGTGCTTTAGCTTCGCACAAAATAGACTTCAACTACAAGAACATCGCGGTATTCTACGTTTTCATGTTTGTGCTATCCGATGATGATCCATCGAGGTATCTCAAGCCCGCTTATAGCGGCTGGACGCCACTAAATTTGCGAGGTCTGGGCACGTCATGGAATTGCACTGCCCCATGCAAAATCCGCAATGAAATTTTGGTCTTGCTCTGGCTGGTCTTATAGGGTCGCTGCTTCTTTTCGTCGGAAGGGCTGATGTGGGGAACGAACCAGAAGACCTTGCTCAAGACTACTTTGGCAACGTTTTTGACGGCGGCAGCTCAAAGCATTGCATTGACATCCGAAAATAGGGAGAGCTCATGCTTGAATCCATAAACCTTATGGTAACACTGGGTAAAACAGAAGACGTGCTTGAGTGGGATGAAGAAGGAAATCGATCCCTATCTGGTTGGTTTGATGATATTGCCGCGGTTTGTTGCAAATTCAACGTTATCTCCGCCAGCCTCGTCTGTGGAATCCCTGAACCTTAGCTGGTTAAGGCCTTGCGCTTTGGAATAGTGGTCGGGGTAAGTCAGCATCACCAGCATGGTGGTTGCGATGCCGGAGTCGTTGTGGTGCGCAATCTTCTTGCCTGAGATTCGATAGCTGATGCTGCGAAATAAATACATGGCAACGTTTTGGACGAGCGATTCCAGGTCTGCAGGTGATCCAATCGTTCTTTAGGAGCCGGCCTTCCATCAAACGAAAGCTTTCGGTGGGATGGAGGAAAAGATCGTTGGTCTCGATATTGATGGGTATCTCCTCACGGGCATTATTTAACTAGCACCGGCTTCAGGTTCGTACTCGTGAACCTGATACTCCTGGAGTCAGTCTTTTGGTGAAAGTAAGCATATCGGCCATCATATATTTATTTATAGCGCCGGCCGAAGTCCTGGCTGGTGGCGACGTCCGCACCCGACATGAGATTATTGAGATAGACTTGCTGTTGCAATGTCCTCTTGGTCTCGTCGGCGGGTGGTGCCGGTGGCTTCTTTTTATCACTCGATGAACGACGTGACCTTTGTCGCTACATTCTCCAAACCATTCAGGTCTGCATTGAAGCGGCGCTTACAGCCTTGATTCCAAACGCCTTCACTGCAAAGGAGGTCAATCCTCATTCGACCACAATGGCGATGGTATCGAATAGACCTCGTCCACCAATTGCATACATCCTGCAGTAACCGTGAGTCACTACTAAATCGTAAATCTATATGGAGGAGCTTTTAATGCAGCTTCTCGTACACCTCCCTGCAGATATGGTTGAATATCATGGCGTCAAGGATGACGCACCCCAATATTCCAAGCCTGGTAGGTGGCCATGCAAAGATCGAGACGATCCGGCAACTTGTCGAAGCATTTTTGGAGAAACACGGTTTGCATCTCATTCATATACTTATCTTGCTTATAGACGTACGAGACGATCTCCTTCCATTCCATGCTTTTGCTAGACTAGGGGGTCTGCGAAAGTGCTGAGTTCCCTTTGTACATGACACTCGATGCTCGTAGGATATCGCAAAAGGTATACAGGTCCTCCATCTCAAAATCTTCCGCGTGCTGCATGACCATGAGCTCCAAATAGACCGGGTGCCCCTAGAGCGGTTGCTGTCGAAGAGGATATCGTTACCGTCTAAAGTGGCGGGTGGACTCTTATCGTGATGCGTTCCTCATAAACTCGTAATCCAAAGGTATGGTCAGCTTTATGAGTACGCGCTTGAATATCTTGGAGAGGTCGCTTCGGAGTCCTATCTTATCTAGGCGACGCTGCATGTCGTTAGTCTGAATGCTGTGCTTGGTCTCCTGTAGGCCCCTAGCAAGCGCCTCACGCTGCTTGATGTAGTTGGTCTTTATTATTGTCATTTATTTATAGCATCGCCAACGCCCCTAAGCATTGGATTGAATGCCCCCTGGCGTTGGATTGATCGCCCATTGACGCCCAATAGCTTTGTTTCGAGCCCCATGCAATCGGAGGAGCAGAAAAGTATCATACTCTCCACGGTTTTATTATCGCACTCCCCACCATCCGGTCTTTGTCGTCCCAACGGAGGATGGCAAATTTGGGTATGGCTATAATCTCGTCGTGGAAGTGGTGCAAAGCCTTATAGCGAGCGATCGGAGATCCAAAACCGGTAACATACCTCAGGTTATAGCTTTTAGTGCCCCTTGCATTTATCTAAGTGCGATATGGATGGGTACGTACATTGATGGCCGTTGACGGTCTTGACGCAGCACGGTTGTCTGGACAACTGCTTAGGTTTCCGGTTGGAGTGGGAATTATACGTCCTTTCTTCAAAATCCCATTCATCGATGCAATTAGCGTACCTTTCAACACCGCATCTACTGCATTCATATCCTTGGTCCATTCCGTAAATAACCACTCGCTCCCACTGGTGCTCACATTCAGGGTGTGGGGACTTGGGAGATTTCCCGGACCCCCGATCAAAGTCCCGTTGATTCTCCAGGAAAAATTCATGCAAATGATCCATTCTTTATCTTAGACTTTTTAGAAGACTCATGAAATCGATGGTCATGAATCCGTGAGGCTAAGCTCAAGACCGATCGCATAGGTATCGAAGAACTAAATACCGAAGTTACCGTGAATTTATTTTCTGCATATGCGCATTTCGAAAATTTATGTCTCTTCAGTGCAGATAAAATCTAAACGTTTGGAAGACCATAAACTCAATGATGTTCAAAAACTGATAGAGAACAAATAACCAATATCATCTAAATGTAAAGCCAAATTCAGCTAAGGACAGAGCTTTGCATGAGGGAGATACTCCTTAGTCTTCAACAAAATTTACAAAGTTAGATGTTGTAAGGTTTCAAATAGAATCGGCTTTCGGGTCAGCACTGAAGTACTGACTACTGGGCTGGTGGATACCCTCGGGGACTAACAGTCCCCTAGCAGAGGTATCGACCCAGTGGTAACAAAGAACTGAATACCGAAGTTACTGTGAATTTATTTTCTGCATATGCTGAGCCGGGGTTAGATCACTTCAATGGTCGAGGCGATGATATGATCACGATTCTTGGCATCCTGCTCGAAGAGGCAGATGTAGTTGACATTCTCCCGGATCGTTTGCCACTCTTGAGCATCACAGACGTCTTTTCGAAGTACGGCTGGTTGGTGCAGCTCAAGAATTAGAAAGATGCCATGGTGCAAGATGCCTTTCGGACCGTTGGAGACGCCCGAGAAGCTATTGACGGATAAAGGCACGGAGTTTTATAATCGTGAGATGAATGAACTGCTCCAGAAGCACGACGTTGAGCTTAAGTCCACCGAGAACGAAGAGAAGTCGAGCGTGGTAGAAGGCTGGAATTGTGCCATGATGGAGGAGACGTTCGAGTACTTTTCGACCAATTCTATGCGCACCTACCTCCCCGTCTTCGACGATCTCCTCCGCTAGTAAAATGCCACCAAGCACAGATCCATCAAGATGACTCCTACCGCCGCCAGCCAGAAAGAGCACGAGGCTAAGGTCTTCTGGAACCTTTACGATGATCTCCCACCAATGCAGCCGCAGCGGTTCGACGTCTTCGATTAAGTTCGGATATCAAAGAAGGAAACTTTCGAGAAGGTTTTTACTCCTCGCTGGACGGAGGAAGTCTTCACTATCTTCCAGACCACAGCGAACCGGCCACCGACCTATCACCCCAAGGACTTCAGAGGCGAAGAGATCCAGGCAGGGCTCCTTCTACGAGCCCGAGCTGCAGTGCACTGACTTAAGTTTCTTAATGTTCATCGGTCGGCGGATCTCTTACTGGGTGGTGAGGCATCGCTTGTAGTCCTCAAAGGCGATGCTGCATTTTTTTTTTGTATTTTTTTATTTTTTAAGCTTGTGGTTTACATATACATTATGTAATTAATATACATTGAAAAAACAAATATATAGTTTCACAAAGGGATAATATATACAAATATTTTTTAATTAGAAATTAATTGTACTATTAAAACTCATGCAGCTGGTATATTGTCAATTTCCAAAAAAAAAAAACAGTTAAGGTCAATAGAGCAGCAGTGGTGGACACAACAGGTGGTCCCCCTGTCCCTCCACTAACCTCAACCAGAAAGAGAGAATAATTAAGTTTTATAGAAAATAGACAAGTTGTTTCTCAAAGAAAAAAAAATGCGAAGAGGTAAATTGTTTCACTCATTCTAAATAACTACACATAAACTCTATCATACTTGCAATCCAAAAATAATTATATTGCAAAAAATAAACCTGGGGCGCACACATAGCACTGTCCAATTGTTATGTGCCCCCAGTATGCTAATAATGAAATTGCATTTCCTCCCATACACACACATTCTCTTACATTCTTACCAACCCATACCCCTATGCATCATTCCAAATATTTTTTAAAGGTTGCCACTTATTTTCAAAGTCCTAACTGCAGGAGATTTATACCATATAACTGACATTTTTTTCTATTTCATAAGTTTTTTTCAATACAAGAGTTAAACCCCCTATGTATGGCCTAGACATATTATATCTACAAGAGTTAATATAATATTTTACAACAATTATAAGTAGATTGATAGATAAGCCAACGGTGTCAGAACCAAGCAGAATGTCCTTTGGACTGAATTTTACATTAAGTGCACATTTGGTTTTTAGTATTTCTTCCAATCCAAGCCAAATATTCCTGATGAAATGACATTCATAAAATAAGTGTAGGATGTAGGAGTTGATGGGCTGGGCATAACAATTAGAGAGCATGCCCCATGCCCTTGTCCCCTATCGAACATCATCAGCATATCTGAATCGGAAAGAAGCTCCAATTTAACCCCGGTGGTTTTTTAAGGGCGGCATCGAAGTGTAGTCCATGGGAGAAGTAGTGGGCAGGATCGAGTCCATAATTGACTATGAATATATCCCTAAAACTCTCTAGGATGTCGGCTAGCCTCCGAGAATGCGCGTAGTCCTGATCGCTGATATGCTCTCCGCAGAGCGTGCTGTAGAAGACTTTTTTTGGGGGAGCTGAGTCTCTTCCAGCTTTGCCAACCCATCCATGTAACCGTAGGAAAATCCCCTTACGTATTATCAGCTCGTGGCGATCGCCAAATCTTGCTTTCATGGTCTTGAATTGGTCGGGATGAGGTTTTTGGCTAGATTATTAAGCGATCTTAGCATGAATCGTATCTAGTCGATGAACTTGACCACCTGCTTGGAGAAGCTGTAGGTATTCGGGATGCAGTCGATTTTACCCTCGTGTATCCAAGCTCCTTGACGTGGGCGTCATACCAAATCAAGTTGCAGAAGATGATGGGGACACACCATGGATGCTGGAAATCCAGATTTCACTGGTTTTATACTGCGCCACGATTCTTCCCAATGAGGTAGTCGTAGTCCTTGATCTTATACCCTCCCAATTCATCCCCGCAAATGTGTCAGTGCGTGCTTTCTTCGAAGCTCTCGTCGGTCATTATCATGGGCTTGGTCTCCCTGTATAGCTTACCGATCGCTCGCATTTCCTCCTCGATGTACTGCACGAATTTTTCGGCAGCATTCTCCCAGCAGTAGATGACCAACTCCTTGTAGTACCCGTGGACGTACTTTACGCGATAACAGAAGCCCAATTACCGCTGTAGTTGATAGGCTTTCGTGAAGGAGTACGATGGTTCCTGCTGGTAAGTGTCGATCTTCTCTGTGAAGCACTATGAACACTATTCTGATAAACTTTCTTGACACAATGGTATTCAGAAATAATAAATTACAAAGCATAACGAATGGGACTCTCATCAGCGTCTTGTCGTCGCGAAAGGCTATGGTGGATCCTTCTTTCGACATCTCGATTCTTACCTCATCCTTCTTGCCGCAATATTTATTTATATGCTCGTCAAGACATTACTGCTTGGTAAAACGGCACAAGCATCTACGGCAAAATTAAGCTTGCCCATCTTGATTTGTGATCTGTGCTGTCAAAAAGCGTGATAAGCTCTTGATCCAGCAGTAATGGTGCTTGCCTTCGCGGGTTAGGAAAAGGAGATCTACGTGGGTGGGGCCGTATTCTTTAATAACTGGAGATCCTCTTCCTCGTACTCGCCCTACACTACGCCGTCGAAGCCAAAGACGTTGGCGTTGATGAAGGAATTCTGCCTCTCGAATTTATCCATCGCCTAGAGCGAGACGGGGAAGTCGATGCCTTCGAATCTTAGATCAGCCCCGATCTCTTGTACTGAGCTACGCAGTAGGCATGATTGCCATCTACTTCATCCTGGTGAAGGGCCGCCAGCACAGCCCAATGTAAGCCGCGGTTGTCATCATTTTTCACATTAACATCGCCTTCTTTTTCGTGAAGCTGATGGGGTTGGTATGAAGGAACCCCCTCCTCTTAAGCGGCTGGAATTGGTCGAGATGGATTTCCAGCTTCGGGACTTGCCCAAAGGTCCTCCCGCTTCCTTCTCGCATGTTGCCATCCTTTCCTTCACCTTCCCCATCATGGAGAGGATCTCCAGTTCGAGGTCGTCAGATTCCGTGATGATTGTCATGCGTGATCTGAAGAGAGGGTGACGTAGGCTTTTTTTCCGGTCACGGGTTTGGTATTCACCATCTCTGCTAGAAGCACTAGGTACACCTTCAATCCCTTCTTTTCGTGGAGTGCGTTCGAGATGGCACTGGTGATGGTTATCTGACTTACTTTCAGAAAAGTGGTCATATCGTGCGTCTTTGCGGATCCGATGACGGCAGTAACAAAAACGTCATTTAGAGCTTCCCGCTTATCGGTGACCTTGATCTCATTCTCGACTTTTAATGTTCTCTTCTGCCACCTTGGGCAGATAATCTCTCTTGAGTTGGGGGTACTTGTTGGGACCGTGATACTTTGGTAGAGCTGCTTCTTGCTGAAGACTACCTGACGGATGAATAAAAGGGTGGTTTACTCCCCCATGAGCTTTACCAAGACCTCCTTGTTCTGGCTATTGACCGCCTCAGTCAGTCAGACCCTCATTCTTTGCTATTTGACGGAGAGTCTTCATGGTCCCTTTTATCACCATCTTATCCTCGACTGGTATGGTCTCCTCCTCCAGATGGAGATGTTGCTTGCTATTTCTCCAGCAGAAACTATCTTTTCTGGGTTTGCTATCGCAGAACTGCACCTTCTCCCTCTTGTGTAGGACGCCGCAGGTGGTCTTCTGCTCCCCTGGTTGATGCTCAAATCGCGTTTTGACGTACTCCGCAATTTTGGCAGAGCTGGGTATCTGCGTCACGTTTGGACATTGCAGCACTACTGCTGCCTTTGGTTTTTGATGATTTCATCTTTGTGAAATGCGCATATGCAGAACCTAAATTAATTCACAGTAACCTCGGTATTTCGTTATCTGAAAAATCTTGATAGATGGTTCGTCCGAGAAGGTGACGGTCTTGGACGAGGGTGTGGAGATGAGTCTCTTTAGAATCAATAAGGGCTAGGTTTGACTAGTGAAAGATTAAACCTGGTCACCCTGATTTCAGCGAAAAAGTCAGAATTGTGATCCATCTTAGCAATTCTGGATGCAATCCTTTCATTCATTTCAATCTGGGGATCTGACACACCTCTCTTTAGGGTGTCCTTATCCTCTATGGCAGCTTATCCGCCAGCGAATACATATGCCATTCTTGTATTTACTCTATGCTCAATAGGGATTCCATCCGTTTGGAGGATTACCCCTTCAGACACAACTTCTAAAGCAACAGGCCGAATTTAAGTAATAGACCAAAATTAAACAGATCTGGACGAAGTTTTGCCAGAACAGACTAAAGACCCCATGCTGCGTGTAAAAGAATTCATTACTGATCAGGCTAGTACGCTTAAACCTGAAATGCCTGAGAAAATCGACACACCTGAGAGAAGTTTCCTTAAAGCAACCGAACAGGATCTAACCTGAAGTGACAAAATCTAAGAATGTTGCCAATACAATTCCTGATACTCGACCTCCAGCGATGTTTTGTGGGTTCCGAGAAAATATGCAGTCTACGACTCCGCAGAGTAAACCATGGCAACAACTTACTATTTCGAAGCCCAAGGTGGTGTCAGCATGGTCAAGGTTTGATAACCAAGAGGTTAAATCAGAAAAGCACATATCAACAAGGTATGACACGCAAAAGAGGACAACTCCCGTTTACTCGGAAACTAGACCTGTTAGGTCAACCTTAGATGCCAATGCACTCCAGTTCACACCGGCAGTGCAACATGCACAAATCATAGATACATGTATGACATTAACTGTTCAAAGCAAACCAGATGCCAGGCAAACTCAGGATGTAATGAAGTTACTGCTACAGAGGGAGTCCTTGTCTACGGGCTTAACAAAGTTTAAAGACAACCCAGAGAATTATATTGGTTGGAAATCCAACTTCCTAGCTACTATTGAAGAATTTATTCGGAAACCAATTGAGCACATGAAGTCCTTATTGTTGACAGAATAGTTCCAAAGAAGTGTTTATACTGTTACAGATTCAAAAATATTAACGATAATTTTTTATTTGGAAAGGTTATATTTAAAGAATTTTTTTGAGCCAACATTTATTTTGATTTCTCATCAAATAGACGTCAGACAGTAGAAGTAAAGGTATTTAATAAAAGCAATAGGAAGTTTCTTTTCTAGTGTTGTTCCCTGTCCGGAACCAGTTCTTTTTTCATCTGGTTAGATGGGTCACATCTTATGAAGTCGACACCAGGGGTCCAAAGTCGGTACTGACCATCTCTTGAGTACCTACTATGGACGTTTCTCAAAAGTTTACTTTGGCAAAGCTTTTGAAATCCATTGGTGAATACTAGTATATAGCTTCAGACAATACCTTCTACTTTCAAAACTGCCTTGGTGGGCCACCTCTTATCAAGTCGGCGCAAGGGGGTTCACAGTCAGCCCTGATCACCTCTTGTGTACATCCTTTGAATGTTTCACAAAAAATTCATCCGGCAAAGCTTTTGAAACCCCTTATTGGAAAATAAGCTACAACCAATGTCTTCCACTTCCCAAACTGCCTCGGTGGGTCACCTAATATGAAGTTTGCACCAGGGGATCAATGTCGACCCTGCCATTATCTTGTATACCTACGGCAAAGCTTTTGTTGGCCGCTGGTAATTCCCCTAGGCTCTACCCTCGCCAATTGCCAGGATGGGTCACCTCTACTGAAATTTACACCAGGGGTCGAAAGTCGGCCCCA
>MJUU01004305.1:20889-86531 GCA_002080025.1 Modiolus philippinarum | reverse complement strand
GCAGATGCTGAGCCGGTCGCCATACCGAGGCTTGAGGTAATCGTAGACAAAGTCAGCCATCAGGGTCTTTGATATATCAAGGATCGCGGATCCCAGGTAGATGGGCTTATCGAAGACCAGCTTGGTGCGATGCATATGGACGGCGGGCAGATCTTGGCTGAAGAACGTCCTGCGCTTGAAGTTGGGGTTGGCCACTAGCTTCCGGGCGACCTTCTCGCTATTCACCAGCCGCACATCCACCCTATTGCGGATATCTTCCATGGTCTTCCCGAAGACCGAGTTGACCATGAGCTTGAAGAAGTCCTTCTCGAAGGCGGTAGATGCTGCCGCCCTGAAAGCCGTATTCTTCTCCACGTACCCCCTCAGTTATGGGCTCTGGGTGAATCGGAGGGCACGATGGATCTTCTTCAGCTTCAGACCCCGGGCAAGATACTTCTTGAGATTCACGTAGTGGACCACATATTTCTCCTTGTCGTGGAGATTGGCCACCAGCTTCCTGACTCAATTGATCACCATGGATTCCGGCGCTAGGGAATAATCATTGTGGCGATCGTGGAGCTCCCTGGGATATTCGAGATCCACTTCCAAGATGAATCCTTGCTCATCCTCTTCACCGAGCGTGCTGAGGTCTGGGACTTCCGAGGGATCGATCCACTTGAAATCTCCGGTGGGCAGGGCCCGACTCATCGCCCATCCGTAGAGATTATTCGCGTCCAGATACATCAGATAGTTGGTCGGCTTGCTCTGATCGAAATCTTGCACGTAGGGATTATTCGCCCGGGCATATCTCCGAGATGCCATAGTCAGACCCCCGCGAATCCCCTTTTCAACCATGAGCAGCATATCGGGGTCGGTGAGAAGCTCAAGCATGTGCGCAGCGTCGTAAGCTAGCCCTGGCGCCGTGTAGTAGTGCGCCGGATCGAGGCCATAGTGCTTCATGCAGATCTCGCGGAAATTCTCGAAGACGTCGGTGAGCAAGACCACGTCCGTCTCCAGATAGAGGTCGTGGTAATCTTGCATGGTCTTACATCCAAAGACCTCCCAGACCTTCTGAGCGTGCGCATAATCTTCCTCGCTGATATGCTCACCGGTGAGCGTGCTGAAGAAGGCTTCCTTGGGTGGGAGTGTGGTCTCCTGGAGCCTCTCGAAGCTATTCATATAATCGTAGGGGTAGACTCGTTTGCGCAGAAGCAGGTCTAAGTGATGGCTTTTCTACCCGATCGCCGCGGCGGGGATATCGTACCCTTCATCCATCTCCTTGACCGTGAAGGTGATATCCGCCCCGACGACTTCCTTCACCCTCTGAGTGCATCCCTGGAGAATCTCAGGCAGCCTGGTGCGCTGGATCCCCTTCTTATGGATCATCAGCCCGTCGAATACGAGCGCCCCCACCTCAATCTCCTGCTCGGTCAGGTAATCGAAGGCCGCCATCAGAGCCTTATTTTCCAGGGAGCACATCACGTAATTCACGGTCGTGCCCTCGATATTGTAGTCCGTCGCCCTCTTCTCCTTGGATTCGCAGGCAAACTTATGCAGGTCAGGATTCAGCTTGATCACTTCCTCCATGATCTGCCTCATTCCCCCATAGTATCCCCGGAGCCAGGCGGGTGCGTCATGCTTGAATTGCTTGATCTTCTTCCCATTGATGATGGCGAGCAGGTAGGTTTTGGCGTCGTCCCGGCTGATTCCCTCGTAGGCCATCAGGTGTGCGATAAGCCTTTCCCGATCGTTGATATATGCGTCGAGCCCCGTGCACGCGATGCCATTTTCGTGGCAATACCAGGAGAGCAGAGTCGGATGCGCATTCTTCATATCGATATCAATCATATGATCTGCGCATAGGGTATGCCGGATGCGGCGGCTGATATTCTGGAGGCCAATCTTCTCGCTCGTCCAATACCTCCCGAAGTAGTTGCGCTGGTAATATCGCATCGGGCACTCCCCTAGGGCATTTGTGCAGGCCAAGTAATCTTTCAAGAGCGTCAGCTGAGCATCCTTATCCATCTTCTCCCCCTTGATATATCTATTCCCCAGCTCATAGTCTTCCGGATGCGTCACGATATGTTTCAGCTTTTCCCAATCGATCACTTCGCGCAAGGTGATGCTCCGCCCATTCTCCGATTCAAAGTGCCCCATCTTGAAGAGCTCCGGATCCATCGGCTTGGCCCCAAATTCCCGCCTCATATTGGTGAAGGAATAGGCTGGCGTGGATTCTACCAGCTTCTGCAGGCTTGCCCCCATGAACTTGAAGCTATCGATGAAGCGCAGGTGCTGATAGAGCGTCTTCTCTTACCCCTTCTTATCCACGTATGAGCTGACCGCCACGCTCTTGGTGAATGAGATGTAGCGCTCCTCCGTATTGGGGATGCAATTGATTTTGCCTTCGGTAGCCCCCAGCGCCTTGATGAAGAGATGGGCATCGTACCCGGCCAGATTATGAAAGATGACTGGGATGAATTTTGGCACCTGATAGTTCAGATTGCACTCATTGTGCGCGGCCCCTCTGAATATGCCCGTGAAGTAGCAATGGTCCCTTACCTTATCCTCCCCAAGCTCCTGGCCGCAGATGGAGCACTTGGTGGCTTCCGCGAAGGCGATCTTATCTTCCTCCGTCATCGCCATGGGCTTCTTAAAATCGCCCTGCTGATAGATCTCCCGGATATCTTTCGTCAGCCGATCAACGAAGATCTGCCCCACGTCCTCCCCTTCCTGCTGCATGGTGTAAATCACCGGCTCCTTGGCATATACCGTCTCGTCGAAGCACTTGATATGGTAGCAGAATCCCGATGGTTCGTGCTTCTGGAGGATCTTGGTATGGGGTTTGGACGGCTTGCCCCCTTCTGCCTTCTGCTTGATAAGCTCCATCATGCGCTCCAGCATCTGCACGATTCTGTCTACGCCAGTCTTTGCCGGTTCAGGCTTGACCTTGGTCGTGAAGCACTCGAAGTCTGCGTAGACGACGAATGGCACCTTCATCGACCGGATGTGATTTTGGAAGCTGACGTAGCTCCCTTCGTCGGGCATCTCGATTTTCACTGCCTTCTTCTGCCCGCAATATTCCATGTGCTGGTCAAGCTTTTCTTGCCGAGTGAAGTGATTCAGGCATCGGCGGCAGAAGTAGGCTTCTCCATTGTGATCGCTCTCCTGCGCCGTCAAGAGCCGCGAGAGATTCTTCACCCAGCAGTAGTGCCGCGTCTGATCCTTAGCCACTATATATCATGAGATCCACATGCTTTGCCCCTTTTTCATCCTTTTCGGATATCCTCAGCGGGTAGATCCCTCCCTCCTTCCCCGTGTTGAATCCGTATACGTTGACCTTGATCCCCTCATTGAGCTTCTCGGACCTATCGATTGCGCGAAATGAGACCGGGAAGTCTATGCCGTCGAATCTGAGCTCGTCCGCCCACTTATCGTACTGCTTGACTCGGCTGGCATGTATCCGATCCACCTCCTCGTGATGGAGAGCCGAGAGGATCGACCATTTGAAGCACTGCTGATCCTTATTTTGCACGTTGATTATTGCCTTCTTGGCCGCGAGCTTCTTAGGAAGTGGGACATATGAGCTTCCCTTGAGGGGCTTGTACTCATTCAGCTGAATCTCCAGGTTCTCGACGCGCCCAAAGGTCCATCCGCTCCCTCCAGCCTGGAAAGTCGCCATGCTCTCAATAACCTTATCCTCCATCCGCGCTATCATTTCGTCCAAATCTGCTGCCTCGGTGATTACCATCAAGGCCGATCGGAATTTTGGATTGGCGTAGATATTCTCGCCAGTCGCCGGGCGGCTGATCTTCACCATCTCCACGTGGAGGATTATTTCCGCTTTCAACCCCTTCTTTTCCGCCAGCCCCTCCGAAATCGTGCTTCGGATTTTTCCCCAGCTTAGCCTGATGAAAGTCTCCACGTCCTGCTGCGTCTTGGGCTTGATGATCACCGTGCCAAATACCCCTCCCACGGCTTCCCGCTTATCCGCAACCTCGATATGGTCGGTAGCTTCTTCAATGCTCTGCTTCACCTTCTCAACCAGCTGATCTTTCTTCAGCCGGAAGATATTGGTGATCCCCCTCCGCCTTGCTATTGCCTTGAGCTGCTTCCTGGTGAATACTTCCCGGCGCTTGAATTTTCGGTCGGTCGCCGACTCAATGAGCCGCAACAAATCGAACTTATTCTTCCTGCCGTATCCCCTCACCCCTTCCTCCATGGCGATTTTCCTCAGTTCCCCAATGGTCTCGGCCACCCTAAATTTCCCTCCGATCGGCTGATCGGCATCGTCTTGCCGCTGGGTATGTCTCCAGCAAAGCCCATCTTTCCCAGGTTTACCCTTGCAAAGCTGCCCTTCTTCCTTTTTAGTCTTTCTTCCTTTTTAGTGGGGTATGACGTTGGTCTGCTATCTTCGCAGACGGAATCTTCGTAGCAATCCGGATGGCATGATTTTATTTATATTATTCAATTTTGGAAAATTTTTTAAGTGGTCTGATGATTTTTCTCGACCACCAGAATTTTGCATTGTGTTACTATTTGTAGGATTTTGACCGGTATTTATATTACGTGATTCCAGAAAATCCTTGGAGAAGGTCGGGGAAATTTGCATATGGCCAAAATAATTTGCAAATTTTCCCCCGGCATACCTTCGGACTCCTGCGAAATTTATTGAAATCTCATCAGGGGCATATTTTAGGAATTTTGGTAAGGTTCTTTCTCCTTTCCTTAGTCTCTGGCGCGAATAATTTGCGAAAATGCCATTTTCCCCCCGAAAAAATCAGGGGAGATAATTCAGTAAGAATTACGCCAGAAAATAATCTTTTCCGACGAGGTATTTCCCCATCGGAAAAGACCCTCCACGCCCCAGATACCCTCTCTCCCTGCACTTTTCAGCATCCCCGTCTCGCTCAAGATCCATTTGCATCCCGAGGCCTCAAATTTGGGGTCTGATGCAGGATTTCTGCTTGAAAAATGGGGGTGGTGCAGAACTCTCATTTCTTAACTACTGTAAAGAATTTAAGTTATGTCCCAGCTTTTCTGGACTTTTAATCAATTTCTGTCATTTTTTAACATTTCCGTAAAAACGATGATTAGAAATGCCCTTAGTAATAAGCTGTTTATGAGTAACGCCATATTTATATATCAAATATTCATATCTATTGTAAAACTTCTTAAATGTATTCAACAACTTATGAAATCTGTAACCTGTTGTAAAAGTTTGGCTGTGATAGTAAGGTTACGTTCATTAAAGCCGTCAAGTATGGAACAAACTCGTGCGAATCGTACCAGTAAAGAAATATACACCCCCGTAGAATGGAGCTAGAGGGATGTCGCCGTCAAGAAAAGGGAAATTATTGATAGTGAAATCAAATCATCCCGTTTTTCATATATTTTAGTATTTATTTTACCGGAGTCAATGATGATAGTTAGATCCAGAAAAGGACAGTATTTGGAATCATTTTAAGCTTTATTCAATTCCAGTTGTATTATACATGTACCTATATTTCTTGCATTTAAATCAATTATCATTATCATGAGGATGTCCCTTGAAATGAAAAATATACAAATGTATGTACATGTACATGTACATACTAGTATATAAGCAATTCAACAATAAACTGATTATATTAAACAAGAATATACATTTGTTAGAGTGTATATGAAAAATTTTAATGCATTTGCATGGAGGTAAAAACAAAATTACCTGGAGTCGACGAGAGCTGCATTTTATAATAAACATTATTTCAACATTTGCCAACCCAGAGAAACCACATCAGGTTCACCTTACTCACCTTCCGTGTATTGCACTCGGTAGATGTCCTTAGTACTGGATTTGCTTCCCTTTTCGATATTTTTGGTATTGAGTACTTGAGAGGTTACTCCTTGAAACACGTGTACAGCATAACTTAATTTACTATTTATTTTTGAAACTTTGGTATTTTTGTATTTATAAATTTACTATGACCCAAAACCAAAAGCAATTCTCTTTTATGATGCAGAAAATTCAAACGCCTTTAAAATAAATGTATATATTGCATAACATTGATGTTCTATTGAGGTCTGACATACATGCATAGATAAGTAAGGTTTAACTAGGACCAAACCTTGCAAAATGTTCTATTGAAATATAGGATTGATAGCACAAAACACCATAATTTTAAATCTCACAATTGACATGCTTGTTGATTTTTTTCTTTTTTAATTTGTTGTTTGGTTGGGTATTTAAGGCTATGATTTTCAAAATTAAAAACAAATACTTAATCAAAACTTAGTAGTAAGTCTTCTACGGAAGACATGTGTCGCCTGCGTAATAACACACAAAAAATGGCTAAGTTCTGTCAAACAGGAAGTAGGCATGCATGAGATCCCTTGACCCTTTAACACATTAAAGGTCCCCATACTGATACTCCATGCCAAATTGAAGAAGGCAAGGATATGTTGTTTCTGAGAAAAACTTGATAGAAATTTTCAAGACTTGAAAAATATTCCAAGTTCAGTCAAACAGGAATTGGGCGTACAAGAGATTCAAACCTCTGTTACACGGTAAAAGTCCCCCTACTGATACTCCATGCTTAATTACAGAAGGCTGTGATATGTGGTTCCTGAGTAAATTTGTGACACAAATTTTTGGTGATGCCGATCGGTAAACATATTTTTAAGTTCCGTCAAACAGGAAGTGGGCATGCAAGAGATCCGAAACTTTATTACACGATACAGGTCCCCATACTGATACTCCATACTGAATTGCACAAGGCTGGGATCTGTGGTTCCTGAGAAAAATGCGACAGAAATTTTCAAGGCGCAAAAAATATTCTAAGTTCTGTCAAACGGGAAGCGGGCATGCGACAGATCTCAAACTCTATTACACGGTATAGGTCCCCATACTTATACTCCATGCCAAATTGCAGAAGGCTCGGATACATGGTTCCTAAGAAAAATGTGACAGAAATTTTTGTCACGCCGACGACGACGTCGACGACGACGCCGACGCAAGACAACGGATAGTGATCCCTATATGTCGCCACTGCGTGAACGCAGGCGACACAATTACATATGTTTCTTGTATGCACTTTCTGTCAATTACTTTGCATATTTGACATGTTCACAAAAAACAAAAACAAATATATAAAAATGCATTAATAAGAAGCCAAGCAAAAAGAAAAAAGAAAATTAAGTACCAGTCCGTCAAAGAAACAGGCAATAAGCATTGGTGCGATGGCACATTGAGGAAAAAAACGCAAACTTTTGATGTTTGATTTTAATAAAACTAACCAAGAAAACGTAATTTTGATAGATAAAAGTTCTGTGTTATTTTGCCTTTTTGAGTTATCAGCGTCCAAAATTTAGTTACATTGTACAATGAAAAGTACGGGAAAATTGTCCCGCCATTTTTTTCTCTATATAACCAGTCAAAGTATATCTCGAGACTAAACACATGTTCGAATGTAAAAACTTTTTGGAATATGTTTTTATGACCAAATGAATACACCGAAGCCAAAAATTACAGAATCTAAATTTTTTATGTGCCGTTCACTGCCTGACTCTTAGCTGGAATACTACTGAAAAGTTAAGCAATAGAAGGCTTGATTATACCATGTATTTATAGACCACATCCTTTCTTTGTTAATTAAAGCAACATGTAAATCACTATGAATTTAAAGATATCCTTATCATTACTGTTAATTTGTAAAATACAAGAAAGGAGAGTTCGTATCATTTGTCATTTTCTGAATATATAAATCATACAAAATATACTTGTTCTACATTCTAAGGTTAACACATTTTTAAATAGGAGGTAACAACAAAAATATCGAACAGAGCTGTCAAGAGCAAAAGTCCACGAGAAAAAAAANCGGCAATTCTCCAGGGTCGGTAGCAACTCAACAGCAATTACTATGGAAAGGTCGTAGACTGTTTAAAAAAATATCCTCCCAGTATTAAAGACATATCCTACTATTCAAACTCCAATATGATATCTTTTTGATATTCCTTTTGTACAATATTAATGATGAAAGCTAAAAATAATGGGGGGTCACCGACCTAGTTTTAGAGCTATGACGTCATTTTTATTTACCTATTTTGAAGGTATTGGTTAGATACTAATTTGCCTATATTTTTACTATATTGTAGATTGCGATTGAATACAAATTATTTATAATGCTTCATGGCGTGTAGAAAAAACAATATGTTACAACAAAATAAAAAATATGCAAGTTTTGGTGTAAACAGCACAATTTTTAAGTTCCCGCCATTTTTGTCAGCTACTCACAATACGGCAAAATCGCTGATCGCAAAAAAATTGAAATATGATAATTTGATAATATTTTTTTCTCAGAAGATAGGGAGCAACCTCCTAAACGGATTAAGCAAATAAAATAAAAGGGTCACCGAATCGGGGAAAAAGATATTTGTAAAAAAAAACATGTAAAGACCGAAAATAGCAGGAATACAATGGCGGAATTTTCGTCATGCCGATAGCAATTTTCCTAATTTGAAACGCAGTATATAATCACAATTTACATTATATTTTTGGGCGAATATGTACTAAAATGTAGCCAAGTAATTATTTTTTTGTTTCCCTTTTATTGCCATATACATGCTGGGAAAATCGTGCATTTCCGGACATAAAAAGTATAAAACACAAAATGGCAAAATAAGACCAAGGCAATATTTACTTGATATCAACATGGTGACAAGTCTTTCTTCGTTTTGCAAAATGAATTTTATTTTATTTCCTTTGCTTATTTTCAAATTATGCTTGCGTTGTGAATTTGAAAACAATCAAAAGGTGCAATACCTAAAAGGGCATTTACTCTTGATTCATTTGACTTTTTTTTACACAAGTTTGAAGATCATTTGAAATAAATAAAAATAAAACTGTTGGTAAACTATTTAATTAGGGTATAATTTGAATGTTTCCATTTATTCTTTACCGTTAGAAAATAAATTGAACCTTATACGTCGTTCCAACTGACCGAAAAAAAATCACGACGTCATAAATGAATTGCAAACCTTAAAGCTCGATTTCCCGGGAAATTTGCGACGTCATAAAGATACAAAACAGTAAAGCTCAAAAACAAAATGCGCAGAAACAATAATAAATGAACATTGAATCAGAGCTCGTACCGAACCTTCAAATCTCTCCACAACGGAATGATATCTATTAAAGAACCTCCTTATAATGATCGTATGGGACGGAATTTTTTTAAGTCTTGATTAATAAGGCAATCACGGATATAACCGTATGCCTAATGAGAAAGTCTGTATAATTTGTGCTAGCTCTCGCGTGAAGAATCAGCTGTTAAACATACACTCCGTAAGTAGGGGAAGCTGGAAAATTACTGGCCATGTTGGGAATATTGATAATTTTGAAATTAAAATCGTCCATTTTGTGGTAAAGTTTAGAACTCGATGACAATTTTCGTCAAATTCGAGATGTGTTAATAAAAGATGCATTTTTAATGAAATTATTATCTATTTATGTATAATTATGCTGGACCGGATCCAGCTAGCTTAACCTTTAGTATCTCAAGTGGAATCTGAATTCGGCTGTTACAAAACTTTGCCAGTGTGTGTCTGACTACTGGCTGTTAATACCACACCTAATTTCCGGAGAGATACCACCTAAATTCAATATAAGTAATTTACACGATATTTATAAGGAATTTACAAGGTAAGTTTACGGTGGGATGCCCAGGTTTACACCTAACTACAATTTTACGTTAGAAAAGCTATATATCAATTGATTGAGAAGATTGACTATCTCAATTGTTCACTTTCAAAGCCTAGCGTTTGTTTCTTTCGCGCAAATCAAAAAAGGTCTTTGTAGTTGTATGTGCGTGTACAAACAAACCACAGGTAAAATATCTTTGACGTACAATGCTTAAAACATCTCTAATGATTGACTGATAAGTCAGGCCTTAACGTTCAGTGAGCAAACCAATTAAATTAAATAATACAATACAGCAAAGAAATGCAGAAAAAAACGGGGCAACTATTCCTGATTGCCACTAAACAAGGGAAGAAATGGGCCGGGACAGGAAATTTAGCTTTCTTGATTGATTAAACAGAAAATAAAATAATTGGAACAACTGTTCCATTACAATCAACACCTAATATCCTAGGGATATTACCATAACTTAACAATAAGTATATTTACACAAAATATGAAATAAATGAACTGTTGAAATCCATCACACAGTTGTATCTATTGTTACAAGTTATATATATACATTATGTACAATTTTCTTCAATAAGAAGAATCATGTCCGTGATTGGACGAAGGTATGTTGTCGGTTTTTCTTCGACAATCACTCTTACTTCAGCTTTTCTGCTGCGTCCATCAGAACCCTGGTAGGTTTTTACATCAACCGTTTGGTGTTCTTGTTCGACGTGTAGAACACGTTTTAAAGAGTCCCCGCTTCTTCGGGGCCTTGTTGTTATTGCTTACCTGACAAATCCTTGGTATTTTAGGTGCCGTTGGGCCCTGGTTGTTTGGCCCGTAGCTCATATCTAGAGCTTCTCCATTGACAAAGAAGACCTTCTTCCTACAATCTAGTATGACCTTTGCTTTTATCAAAAAGTCCAGACCTAGTAACATGCCGTCTTCAATTGGGGCGACGTAGAGGTCTATTCTATATCTCGTTGTTCCCATTTGTATCACAACGGATCCAGTGACGAATGCTTTCATGCGCATGTCCTTTCCAGCGCCATGCATGTTGAAATAACTCTTTTTGGCGGTTTCGGTTCGAGTGATTGATACACACTTTCCGATACAACAGTCACTTCAGCCGCTGTGTCAACCACTGAAATAACTGGTTTACCCTGGATCTTTAATTCAAGGCGTAACATAGCAGATTTTCCCAGCTTACATAATATCGGAGCTTTTCCACGATCAGTCATTGTGTATTCCTTCTTCGTCGTATCATATATAGGTTCTGACTCAGTACCTGTGTCGATAGACTTCTTAGTCTCTAGTTTCGAGTTGGGTTCAATACAGTTCGCCAACTGATTCAAGTTTGACTTTGGTTCTTCACGCGGTGTGTCCCAGGAGCTAATACTAGCTTCACTGGAGTTCTCAACAGCTAGTGTTGTAGAGTACGTGTCGTATTACTGGGCGAAAACATACTTTATCACAAGGTGTTCATGCTTTGGAGACCTGTAGATCAAATTGTTCTGTTGTCTATTGTGGTCTGACATATTTCGGAAAGAGTGTTTCCATAATTCCATTCATTGGCTAAGTCTTCCAGAGAGGGCTTGTCCCAGTTGATCGTTTCTTCGATAGGCTCTCGAAAGAGAAGTCTCCTGTGTATGACAACGGGAGCAAGGAGTTCGTGTGGATCGTAGATCTCGTTGATGGTTGAAAGTATCACTCTACGAGTTATTGATATATTATCTGCAGATATCTCGGCCAGGCATTTGTCAGTATTCAAGTCCAAACATTGTCGTAAGCTCCGCTGTAATGGTTTATTACGAGCTTCTAGGTCTAATTCTTTATAATTTGAAGCAAGATCACTCGCAGCAAATGTTGCCATAACTTTGGATTTCTTAGAGGCAAATATGAGAAGTCCGCGATTCTCGAATTCAAGGGCACCTTGTGTATCATTGTATGGGTAGGGACAGGAAATTAATCCGAAATGTACGGCAGCCTGTTCATAAATTGGGAAGGGGCAGGAAATTAACTCGATGTCGACATTGAAATCTCTTTTGATCGTAGTGAAGAGCTGTGTGGGTCCGAGTAGCCACTCGTTTTGATGAATCTCACAATCTGGAATCGATCTCGTGTCCGAGTCCGAGGGTTCACATTCGATTTGAATGTAGTTCCACTGTTCCTGAGAACAGTGTTGCTGGATATCTCCTGATTTTTCAAGTGCTGTTGCGGATTCTGCAGCATTTTCTTGAGACGTGTGCATACCATGTTTTGAACCTCGACTTGGATTTTGTGAACCGTTATGCTCAGGTCTTCTGACTGGCTTGTCTGATGTTGCGTATGTCAAAACACCGTTACTGGCTTTGAAATACTGGCCTCGTACTTCATGTTTGTCGGCGACAGGCGCAACTGTGAAATTTGCCCCGTCCCTAGCTACAAATGTGTGTTTGACATTTAGCTTTGTACTTGGCAGGACTGGTTTCTCCAACAACTACCCATACCAAATTTAGTCGTTGAACGAATGGTGCATTGTCATCGTTTGGATCTGTCCGATGATCGAGGACTTGGTGTGCTACGGACAGATCCCGTCCAATCAACAACATTATCTTGCAATTGTCATCAATTGGTTGTAGTTGACTAGCTATGTCTCTCAAGTGTGAGTGGCTCTGTATATCTTCCGGTGTCGTGATTTCATCCCGATTGTTGGGGATATTATCATATTCAAGGAGTGACCGTAGATCAAAATGAGCATTGCCGTCCAGTGATTCTAGGAGGAAGTTCCTTCCCTGCTGACCTGAGGTCAGAACTGCACCCGAACATGTTGACAAGCTGTAGTTTACAGGTTGCTCTTGTACGATTAACGAGCCGAAGAACTCTGATGAAGCCAAATACCTGTTTCTTTGTTCATCGATAATGGCGTTAGCTTGACAACCTTGTCGGGCTCATCCCTGTGGTATACATTCACTGGCAATATCTTGGCACATGACTTGCCACTGTACGAAATTCCAGATAATTCGGTGCACTTTTTGCTGACCGTGTCTGTATCCGTTGACTTGCGACTCCCCTCCATGCTGTTTTGCAGGTGAGCGAGATTTTACAGACGACTTCTTGATTTTCACAATGTGCAATGCAGTAGGATGCGATTCGCTGCCAAAGTCTTTGCACTTGACTCTTGCTGAGCAATTACGACTGATATTAGCCGCAACACTTGTAGCATACGTTATATCCTTTGAGCAATTTCTTGCGTTCCTCTAGGGATTTTGCTTTAAAACCCCTGCACTCATTCAATCGGTGTTTCACCTTGTGTATGATACACACATCTAGGGTCTCTTCACCGGATGTTACATCCGTATTTCTGTCTATCTCGGTCTTGTGTACAGCGATTCTTGGTCTACTCATAGATTGCTGCTGAGTAGCTGGCTTTTTGGTGATTTGTTCATCATAGTCCATAGTTACGGAGGGGTCGTTCTTCAGTGTGCACATTTCAGATATGAAATTGCAAAATTCTGTGAATGGCGGGAATGGTACGTTATGTCTGATTTTATATCTGACTGCCATTTCGCTCCAATTCTCCTGGAGCCCATACGGTAATTTACCGACTATCGGTTTCACACCCGACGAAGAGTCGAAGTTCTTTGATTTCACCACTGGGTCATCAAACCCTGATCACGATGACGTCACTTGGGGCTGTACAATAGTTGGGGTGGCAATGGTTTACTCTGCTGAGTCGAAGCTTGTGTATTTGCGGGAAACCCATCAAACATCAATGGGGGTCCAGTTTAAGGAAATGTGTAGGTGACAGTTTTAGATTTTGTCACTTCTGGTTGGATATGACTCATTTTATCCTGTTCTGTTAACCTATGGAAACTTCTCTCATGTGTTTACCTATTTTCATGAACTTCCGGTTTAACAACAACAGCCTGATCGGCAATAAACTTCTTCACTCTCAACTAGGGTCATCCAGGTCCTGACTGTGGCTGTCCCCGTCTTCGAGTTCGAAAACTTGTGCTTCGGCCTCGACGACAGCTGTCTCCTGTTCTACCGCTAACAAGTCTAGCTCTACATTGAACTCAGTTTGTTTTCGTGCAGATTCGGCCTAATGAATTTCAGTCTGCTCATTAAATTCGGCCTGCTGTTTTAAGAGATGTGCCTGTTTTCGGGCAAAGAGAAATTTCGCTTTGGCCCCTTCTGCCTTTGCACGTTTTTGTTTTGCGGAGCTTTCTGTGCTTGTCGAATAAGCAGGACTCGTGTCACATGAACTATGTGATTTCACTGATTTATGTTTAGAGCAAACTGTTATCTTGGCTGTAGACGATTTTGTGGCCAATTTAGCACTGACATTCTGTAGCTGTTCATGTAAGGGGTTGGTGTCGACTGTTGACGTACTGTCAGTGTACATGACGACTGTGTTAATTTACTATGCTGGACCGGATCTAGCTAGCTTAACATTTAGTCCTTTAGCATCTCAAGTGGAATCTGGAATCGGCTGGTACAAAACTTTGCCAGCGTGTGTCTGACTACTGGCTGTTAATACCACACCTAATTCCCGGATAGATACCATCTAAATTCAATATACATAATGTGTACGTAATTTTCACGATATTTATAAGGAATTTACAAGGTAAATTTACGGTTGGGTGCCTAGGTTTACACCTAACTACAATTTCGCGTTAAAAAGGCTATATATCAATTGATTGAGAAGATTAACTAAATTTTCATATTGGCAATATTTGGCATTGCACAGTATCATGTTCTTCTTTCATAGTTGATAATGTTGTTATACCAAATCTATTTAGAAGTATTTCAATTGAAGTTTCATATGTCAGAAGGCTTGATATCATAGTCAACGGAAATTATGTCCTTAGCAAGCTGTCAGTAAATGCGAGCATTTGTCCGGACAGTACCTGTGTGTATTGTCTTCATGTTTTATGTACTTCATTGTAAGGGTACTCGTCTTGATAAGTTTTTTTTAGTTTGATTTTTACTGTGAGTCTTTTTGTGTATTTATTTTTTAGCCATTCACCACACATAGGGGAGGGTTTGGATAAAAAAGGGGGGTTTAACCCCACCGCAATTTTTGCGCCTGTCCCAAGTCAGGAATATGTTGGTCATTGGCTTGTCCTTGTCTTCATATAAAATTTTAGTTTCTTGATATTTGGATTATTGGATGGGGTTTGATTCTATTGATTTATTCACCTTTTTTACCTTTTTGGGGCAATTTAATGCTTGCTATATGGTGTGAGGTTCCTCACTGTGTTGAAGACCGTACGGTGACCCCTATTTGCTTTCTTTTGGGTCGTTTTAACCTGGATATGGGATGTTGTCTCCTTGACATTTACCCCATTTCCTCTCTTTTTCATATCTCAAATGTTCACTTTCAAAGCCTAGCGTTTGTTTCTTTCGCGCCAATCAAAAAAGGTCTTTGTAGTTGTATGTACGTGTACAAACAAACCACAGGTAAAATATATTTTGACGTACAATACTTAAAACATCTCTAATGATTGGTTAATAAGTCAGACCTCAACGTTAAGTGAGCAAAAACAATTAAATCAACTAATAAAATACAGCAAGGAAATGAAGAAAAAACGGGGCAACTATTTCTGATTGCCACCAAACAAGGGAAGAAATGGGCCAGGACAGGAAATTTAGCTTTCTTGATTGATTAAACAGAAAATATAATAATTGCAGCAATTGTTCCATTACAATAAGTGAGATTGAAAGATCCAGCGTCTTTTATTTTATGATCTTTTACGATTCCCTGAAGAAAATTAGTCTCGTAAGGACATATAAAAACAAGTCTGCGAGCAGAGGTGAACACATAGTGTCCATTGTTATACCAACCTACTGTTGATAAAGAGCACTTTTTTGAATTGGTAAAGGCTGTTTAAATCATCATCAGGAAGCATTGAATACAGTGTAGAAAAATCAAATGTTTTGAGGGAAGATATCTGAGAAAATTAAAGGCCTTAAAATTTTCATATTGATTCTTTGAATTTTGAAGCATCCACATGTGATTTATATTACTTCGCACATGAATATTTTCACAGTATGCTTGATGTCTGTCTTTGACTGTAAACAAAATCTTAGTTAGTTCAAAGTTGAGAAAGATGAAGATCCTGTGATGTATCCTTCCTTATATGGACGTAATTTTCGTACCAACTATTGTTATGACAGGTCTTGCTCGTTATTTTTAGTTTGATATGGGGTAAAATAAAATAACCGAATAGAGTTGTCAGGAGCCGAAGTTCGTGAGACTAAAAGACAAATCAGGTTGAAATTTTCAAGGAGGACTTGGATGACCTGTGATTTGAAAGGATTTCACCTTTGTCAAATGAAACTCTTTTGTATGTAGCACTATACCTCGTGTTTTGTGATTAATGTCTTGTTCTTTTATGAGGCAGTTCTGATAATATGCAAAAACGGTGTTATAAGAAGCTTTTCTGCAGGTACAACAACATTTTGTCGTGTAATGTAGATAGGCATTTACTGGCTTCATGATCTTCAAATACAGATTGAAGACAATTGGCAACACATCTGTGTAGTTTGTTAACGCGACTTTGCACTGAAGATCGAATGGATCTTACCCAATCTGACAAGGATTCAAGTTCTGGCTATTGGTCTATTGCTCTCTTAGCCCACGCCCTGGTGTTATCTTCAACAGCGTCCATAGCGATCTTGAAATTTGAATTCTCCTGCTTGTGGTCTCTAACGACACGATACTATAGGTGGTGAATAAAAGGATATGGAGTAAATGCACATGAGACAAAGTAAAGTATTGGTTTATCTTTGAAATAATTAGGGATAATTACCGCAGTTCAAAGTATTTCTGATGTTTTGTAAGCAAATGGAATATTTCCTGTTTTTGATATGAAGAGGCTCGGTCCTTACAGGTTTGAATAGACGGAAGGACGTTATATAAGTCAGCGATGATACTGCTTAGTCTGTACTCTTGGTTGAAAATATCTACGCCTATTTCTCGAGTCCAAAATCTCATAAGTTGGAGAAAATAATGATGTATGGATATGATGAACACCAAAAGCTGGACACAAATTGTTCATCAGGTTATTGAACAATACAGGAACTGATATAATGGCGGAGTCGTTAGAAAAACACGATCCATCAACAGACGTTCAGGATTTATAATGTTTATAACCAACTCTTTCATTCGAAATAATTCTTTATCCGTGTGATAAAGCATACTATGATTTTGGCTGTTCTTGTGGTGGTAAATCATTTTAATCATACGAACTCGCATGTTTAGGCACTAATCAAAATCCGGCTGAATGAAATTATTATGAAGAAACCAGCTTAAAATTAGGGATTTTGACGTCATTGTTATTTCAAATATATTTTAATTAACTGCTGAATATTTAAACATTGTTGTAAAAAGAATACTTAGTCAACACTGGCTATGTATTAAGTACCAGTCCTGCGAAGAAACAGGCTAGGTGCATTTGTGCGATGGCACATAAAAGAAAGCAACGCAAACTTTTGATGTTTGATTTTAATCAAACTAACCAAGGAGACGCGATTTTGATAGATAAAAGTTTGGTGTTGTTTTGCCTTTTTTTCAGTTATCAGAGTCCAAAATTAATTTATATTGTACAGTGAAATGTACGTTAAAATTTTCCCGCCATTTTTTCTTTATATAACCAGTCAAAAATTATCTCCAGAATTTACACATGTTCAAATGTAGAAACTATTTGTGATGTGTTTTTATGACCAAATGAATACAACTAAGCCAAAATATAGAATCTAAATTTATGATGTGCCGCCCACTGCCTGACTCTTAGCTGGAATACTACCTAAAACTAAACCGTCCTTTAAAACAAATGTGCATATTCAAGTTTTGTTTGTCCGGCTTATGTGTCATTTCCCTTTGAAGGTTTGACCAAGAAACATAAAATTCGACTAGAACTGTTAAAAACTGGTAAATAAACTTCTATTGAAAGAAGAAAAGAATAACTAGAAGAAACGTAGAATAAGAACATGTCCTGAGGCTTCGTTTGGGGTGACATTAGAACGCAATAAGATAACGCTTACACTATTGATAAAGCTACATAAAAGTCAATGACAGGATGAACTACACAAAAGAGACAGGCGGACAATAAGCATACTTTTTATGTGCAAATGGCCAAGATGTATAATAAAAATAATTCTATTCCAGTTTAATCTTTCATCTCAAAATGCAGAGTTTCATCATTCAGAACCTTATTCAGAAAATTTCTCATATTTTCGTATTTCTTTACGATTGAAACTGAAGGGTTTCTAATTAAATTAAAATTTTAAAAAATGAATGTAATAGATAATGGTTATTATGCCCCCGCAACGAAAAGTCGGAAGGGGGGTGGGGGGGGATTTGTTTTACCCCTGATCATCCGTCCGTCAAAGGGGTGTTTATGGTTTGTCCGCGCAACCCCTCCTACAGTTGTTAAGCTAGAAAGTTTTTATTTTGCATATCATATGCACATATATTGAAGATAGGCATGTGGAAAGGATTTTGATTTTGATTCATTTTTATTAAAGATAAACCTTGTTTAAGTTAGTAATTTTTGTGATTTATTTATAGAGGGTACATAATTTGTCCGTGCAACTCCGCCTACAGTTTTGATGCAAGGTAGTTTTTATTTTGAAGATCATGTGTACCTATATCACATGGTAGAACCAACATAGGGAGATAAATGAAACGAGGACTGTACATGCAACTTATCTACGATTTATCATGTAGTTTTAAACTTAAATATAAAAAAAATAAATTAGATATTAATGAAATAAATATAAAAAAAGTATGTCTATTCTAAATACACCCTCTTACTCCATCGTAATTTCAATTTACCTTATCGAACACACCGTTATATCTTTAAATCATCAACGAACCGATCAGTCTAATTGTAAGCATCAAAGCGGACGATTTCAGCTCGTAGCACGGAACATGTTTATTTGATATAATTCTAGTTATTTTATGTTTATTTATGATTAGAAAAGTCAGTGAAACTATTGTTTTTACTTATAGAATGATTTTCAATCCAGATTGCTTAATAATATTGTGTAAAATTAAAGTATTTCTATACGAGTATCAGGACATGCAATGAAAATACGTAGAGGACTAGAACATGACAAAAAGTAGCGTTGCGTTTTTTTTATTATATTGAAAGATAACAGTAGCAGTATTTAGGGTATGTGATTTGCTCATCAACAAAAATGTACTGTCAAAAGAAACGCAATTTGTTGACCGTACATGTATGTTTCTAAAGAATCAAATTGAAAACTAGAAAATATTCATTTCACACTGAGTCCCGCCAGTCAAAGTCTGATCGCGGAAACGAACAATTAAAACAACACACCTCTACTGATGCTTATTATCAAATAACAGAAAAGTGTGACGGACAGACAGAGTGAGTAGACGGTTACTACAAACTGGGTAAACATAGGAAAGTGATTACTGAAGATACTGAGACATTTAACCATTATATAAAATGTTGACAATGAAGGCCTATAATTTTGTAAATTGAAGAAAGTATGTATGCTATCCAACATGCTATATATGATACAGATGATCATAAATGTAGTCATCTCATATGTTTGGTTTAGGTGATTCTAGAACATTCAATACTTTCATTGTTTTCAATGTTTAGCTAATTGCGGCATTTGTGGTACAAACCAAGGACTGGGTTTTGTTCTTTATATAGTCTAGTCTGGAATAGGATACAGAGTTTTCAAAATTAATTCATCTAATTTGATAAACAAATACATTGTACTATATTAAAGTTTCCGATTTTCGGCAGTAAGAGGTATCGGAGATTGCAGTAATCCCTTTCCTATGTTTTACCAGTTTGTAGTAATCTGACGCCCGCGTCTACTCTTGTCAGTGGGTGTATAGGGTTCGCCACTTTCCGCGGCGGGGCTTATAAGAAGTCCAAAGATGTCTGAACCTGATGACCACTTTGCAACACCAATGGGAACTCAACATTTTCCATGACAAAATTATCTCTGAATTGACATACATTTTAGTGCTATTGCTGGTAAGGTTAACATCAAATTTTTCATCACACTGCAAGTATGTATTATTTTTACCCTCACAGTAACATGGGTCAATTAATTAGTTTGTATTTCATAATGCATAATGTCTCATCCATCAATCGATTACACTGTTCATTCTACTTCTTGTTATTTTTTGCAGTAACTATTAGTTGCTCTACAGATCGTATAACGGCTTTACATAAACATATCGCAACTTGATTGAAACAATTTCTCCATTTTGATCCATGATAATGTATGATATTGTTCTTACTCAAACTTTCTTTTAACTTTCTTTTCTACGGCTCATGATACTAAAATGTTTGTATGCTTTCTCATCTGATCTTTTTATAAAAAATGTAAATTCCCTTTTCTAGAAAGCTTTTATTAATCAGTATTTTATAATAAGTACATGTATCTGTCTGCCTTTTTAGAAATATTGCATGTTCTAGTCCAAACTTAGGATTTTTTGCATTTAATCATTTTTCTCGCTAAGCGCTCTATTATATTGTTTATAATTTCACCAATATTGGATACCAGTCCGGATACGCATGTAGGACCATACAAAATTATGAAATTTCATAAATAGATGTATAAAATGGTTTTACTACGCATTACTCGGATCGAGAATATATTCATTCTTGTAGGGTGGGTTATTGGTTCGTGCATGTTCTTGAAAAGTACACAGCCGATTTTAATTCTTGAGAAAGAAGCAGATAGCTGATTAATTTATATTTAGAATGTACGCTTCACTTTTTTACATTTCATATGTAAACAAACAAATTTTCCTACCTCTTTCGATCAAACACATCCAGATTTGTGTATTTTTTATTCAATTTAGTCCTAGAGTAGTATTTTCCGCATATGTACTAGTCCTCGCGCGATATCCCCCCCCCATGTTGGTTAGGCCATGTGCATATTGAAGATGAACATGTGGTAAGAATTTTGATTTTGGTCCATTTTTGTCAAAATTATACATTTTTAAACTTAGTCATTTTTAGCTTAATGTGAGCTTTTGCCATCATTTTGCGTCCGTCGTCTGTCCGACGTAAACTTTTCATTCAAATATCTTCTCCTCTGAAACTACTGAACCTATTGGAACCAAAGTTGGCCAACATAGTCTTTAGGTAGTCCCTTCGGGTCCAAGCAATATCCAAGATGGCCACCAGCGGGAAACATAGTTTTAACATTGGCCCCTATGGGAAAACACTTTCAAAGATCTTCTTCTCTGAAACTTCTGAGCCAATTGACACCAAACTTGGCCACAATAGTACTTTAGTGATCATTACAACTAGAGGCTCACAAGAGCCTGTAGCTCACCTGTCCACAGCTAGCATAGACAATCACCTCAATGATAATGGGACTTATTTCTAGTGTGATAACAAATCTAGATGTAATATGACCCACTGTGTCAGAAGAGATGATCTTTGAATGTGTTTTCCCATCGGGTCAAATGTAAAACTAAGTTCCCCGCTGGTGGCCACCTAGGATCTGTTGGGGACTTACTGGACACATTTTTAAAGGGGACTAAATAAGGACAGCTATGACGAAGTATGGTTTCGATTGGACAAGTAATATCAGAAGAGAAAATCTTGCCGGACACATTTTTAAAGGGGGTCAATTAATGACAGTTGTTACCAAGTAAGATTCCAATATGCCAAGTAGTCTCAGAGGAGATCTTTGAATGTATTTTCCAAAAGGGTCCAATGTTAAACTAATTTTCCCGCTGGCGGTCATCTTAGCTTCCATCATGAAATGAAGTCCTTGACATACTAAACATTTTTGCTTTAAATCTTAACCTCTGTCTCAAATCTTTATTAAAATACAAGGCAAAACATATAAAGTTACAAAAAATTGACCAATAATAGGCAATAACTCCTCTGTAAGTATTCAGATTTTCTCAAAATCTCTAGTTACGTATTTCTTGATATGCTGAACATTTTTGCATTTAATGTTGTTATCTTTTATAGTTTTTAAGATAAAAATAAAAACATCAAAATTAAAAAAATTTCGCGGAAAAAAGGCAATAATTCTAAGACGAGTTTTCGGATTTTCTTCAAAATTGCAGGCAGGTAAATCTTATCATGCTCATCACTTTCTTGTCAGGTTTTTTATATCTGTAATGGTTTTTAAGTTCTTTTCCAAAAACAGTGATTTACCTTTATAAGCTTTTTTTAGTAATTTAGTGACGGCAGTTATGTTGTTTGGTCCTCAGACTAATCGAACACAATTTTGATCTAGATACCTAGTAATGATTCAGGTCAAGTTTGATTAAAATTGGCTTAGCCGTTCAGAGGAGAAGATTTTTGAAAAAGTGTTTTTTTTTTAGGTTCGCGCTATATCCAAGATGGCCGCCAGTGGGAAACCTAGTTTTATAGTTTGTACCCTTTTGGAAAACACATTCAAAGATCTACTCTGAAACTGCTGAGCTAATTGGTACCAAACGTGGCCAAAATAGTCCTTGGGTGGTCCCTTACAAAAAAGTTGTTTTTCAGGTTCACGCCATATGCATCATAACCGTCACCGGGCAACATAGTTTTAACATTGGACCCTATGGGAAAACTCATTCAAAGATCTTCTTCTCTGAAACTACATAGCCAATTGGCACCAAACTTGGCAACAGTAGCTCTTGTGTGGTCCCTTACAAAAAGGGTGTTTTCAGGTTCGTACTATATATATAACATGGCCGCCAATGGGGAACATAGTTCAAACACTGGACCCTAAAGGAAAACACATTCAAAGGTTTTCTCCTCTAGCTACTGAGCAAATTGGAACCAAACTTGGCCACAATAGTCTTTGGGGCGGTCCCTTGCAAAAAAGTTGTTTTTCAGGTCAGCGCAATATTCAAGATGGCTGTCAGTTGGAAACATAGTTGTAACATTGGACCCTATGGGAAAACATGTTCAAACATCTTCTCTGAAACAGCAGACGCAATTGGTACAAAACATGGCCACAGTAGTCCTTGGGCGGTCCCTTAAAAATGGGTGTTTTTTCTGGTCTGCACTATATCCAAGATGGCGGCCAGCGGGGAACTTAGTTTTTACCTTGGACCCTATGGAAAAACACATTCATAGAGCTTCTCCTCTGAAACTGCTGAGCAAATAGAATCAAAATTAGTCGTTAAAGCCTTCATGTGGACCCCTGAAAAGAAAAATGTTTTTTTTTTCTTCAGGTTCATACTTTATCTGAGAATGCTGCAAACAGGAAACATAGTTTAATATTAGACCCCATGGGAAACACTAACAGATGTCTTCTCCCCTCAAACTAATTTGGCATATTGGAACTTTAGTTTAACTATATACATGATGTAATGGGCTCTCAATATGTTAATCAAGGGCCAGGTGATGCAATACAGGCTGTTGTGAGCCTCTTGTTTTGGAGATTTAGTAATAGATGGTACATTGTTTGTTCACGCAACTCTTCCTACAGTTTTGATTCTAGGAAGTTTATATTTTACAAATCAATTTTACCTTTATTGAAGATCTGCATGTCCAAAGAATTTTGATTTTTGATGCATTTTTCTTAGGAATATACATTGTTGAACTTAGTCATTTTTATGTGAATTAGTAATAAAGGGTACGTGTATATAGATTGTCCACACAACTCTTCCTGTATTTTGGATGCTCAGAAGCTTTTATTTTGCAGTTGATCTGTACTGATACCGAAGATGTGCATGTGGTAAGGATTTTTATTATGGTTCATTTATCAAAAATATGATCTGTTGAACTTGATCATTTTTGGTGATTTAGTAATAGAGGGTATATAGTTTGTCTATATAGAGACATGGCTGTGCTTAGCGGGGGCATCATATGTGTCTTACAGACACAAATATCACTTCTAAGAAATTAATATTTGATTGCATGTAATCCTTTAGTATTATAGAGTGATATTATTACTGCTTTTCACAGGCGATACACATAATTATAACAAGATGTAGTACTGGAATATGTAATAGATAAAGTCCTTTCTTATCTTCCGAGATGCATCGAGGAAGATACGAAAGTGCTTTATCTTATTTATATTTCAGTATTAAATCTTGTCGATAAAACTCTTAAAAAGCTGTAATTTTCCCTTCGTACATATAGTAGCCTTATAGCCTTATAGTCTACATAACCAATCTCTAACCTACTTTTCTCTCGTACAACGCTGTTGTAGTTGTCAGTTGTCCAATATATAAGCTGCTGAGTACATTGTTCTTTAAGTTTAGGTTACATATTACATATAAGTTTCAGGCGTAGACTGAGGTCAACAGTAGAACACAAAGAAACAGAGGAACTTGTACACAACATGACACATGATAAATAAATACAATGTGAAGTTAAGAAAACAAACCGTCATACAAAATATACCTAAATATACGCCTAGGATCTTGGTGAAAGCTGTATACTGATGGTATATGATTTTATTTGTCAGTTGGTAATGGGTCTGCAGCTAGCATGTCAGTTAACTGCTAGTAGTCTTTTGTGATTTTATGTTTATGTTCGTATATTTAGTTCTTTCAGTTTCATCTTTTCGAACTTGACTCAGTCCTGTTATCCTAAGTCAGTAAATTTATTAAGCCTTTGTGTGTCTTGTCTGTTTTCTATTTAGTTTACTTTTTGTCTGTAGAAGTCTAGGATGGTATTTATTTCGCTGAACTTGGTTACTCTTTATTTAGAGGGCCGACCCCTCTGTCGTTGCGTGTAAGGGTTTCCTCATCGTTCCTTCGGTATTCTACTGCCGTTGTTTCATTGAAGATCTTATGATGGCTTTGAGTTGTTATCACTCCCCTTTGGGTCGTTGTCTCTTTGACACATTCCCCGTTTCCCTTCTTTCTTTCTAAAGATTAGACAAACTAAATAAATACACCTTCAGAGAAGAAAAGGCGAATTGCAACACATTCAGAAAGTTGAAATAGGACATTTCAAAAATTTATCGGCATTGTAAAAAATTATCATTTTTGAAAGTAACATTTGGTTTGCTGTCCATCACTATTTATTTACTCAGAGACATAGCCATTAGCAGGCTACAGGTGCACATGATCTCATTCGTGGACTTTAATAGGGTTCGTTTCGTGCATCTGTATATATATGTTACCCCGCTTTTCTTTGCTGTGTCGTACGCATAGTAAGTGTTTGTTTTCCTGATGTTGTCATTTATATCTTTGGAATATTCTTTTTTGGACTGACGGTTCGATTCTTACTTGCTTTGCAGTATTTATTATCTACCATTTAATACTGAAACTATATTTGATATTGTAAATCTGAATTATATTAAAAGAGCCTATCTTTAGACTGACGTTAAATACACTTTTTGATTTTTACATATAATTTCGCATAATTACATAGTCATGTTCCTGAAAATGGACATTTCGATAGCTTGTGTCTATTCAGTGCAGGTAAAAAAAAGTCTATAAACCAAAATATGCTGAAAAGTTATAGAGAACAAATAACCAAATGGGTTTATTGAAAACCAAAACTAGTTATGGACAGCGCTATGCAAGATTGAGACATTTCTCAGTTCGTTTTATAAATTTTCTACCATTTAGATATTACCGGTTTTTCAGACCAACAACAAAGTACTGACAACTTTTGAAATATTCAGTTCAGGGATTGCTTTTTGCAGAGCTTATGTTGAGGGGCGACAAAAGGTAGTCATATCCCGTAATTCCGACTTAATTTTTACTAAATCGAGAAACTACAAAAGAACTTAAAGATAACAAAATACCTAAGTTACTGTGGATGACGCATTTCGACAACTTATGTCTCTTCAGCGAAGATAAAATGATAAAAAAAACTGATGAAATCCCGATTCTCGGTGCATTTATCTCCCGAAATCTCGGGATTAAAGTATAGAAATTCTGAATTCTCTAGCTTAAAATGTTTCGATCCCGGTATCCCGAACCCCCCCCCCCCTCTTTCCTTTATGTTTTACTGAGTTGCAGACATTGCTGTATTTTCCTAATTAATATTTCCCGACAGAATTTAATTATATTTATTTGTCTTGTAACTAATTAGTGATCATTACTACAACAAACAGTTTGTCCATAATGACGTCAAGTTGTAATGATGAATTCTGAATAATGCCAACGTGCAAATTTCTTCACATGTTTCTGATTAGTGAAAATAATATATATAAACATACGCCCTAATCAAAAAGAGAATATAATTATAGAGTCCCTTAAGTGTTACAATCCGAGTACAGTACTGAAGCTTTAATGATCAGTGAATGTTATGACCAGTCTGTAGTTACTTTACTTTACGAAACAAAGAGAATGTTGTATAAATTTATATAATACTTTGCATTGAAGTTGGCTGAATATAGAAATTTAAAAGACTTATATTTTTTTATTTTACATAATTTAACTATCTATAATTAAGATAAACCAAAAAAAACAACATATGGAGGTTAATGGCTGATACCTTTAGTGTATAAAAGCTATACCAGCCTGGGAATACCGAAGCAAAACAGGGAAGAGGGAAATTCTAAAATAAAAAAAAAATCTGCCAGGTCGGATAAAACACAAACAGACATGATGACAAAAACAAAACAAATCAAAAGAACGCAACAAAAACTAGCGGTATGCAACTAACAAAAAAAAAANAAAAAAAAACTGAAGATATCATTAGGTGCTCTTTAGATGGTAAGCATGATCTACCCAATGCGTGGCACCCGACACACTGTAAGCTTAAATAATGTGGTGAAAGAATTTTTGGGTTGCAGATTTGTAAATTGGTCATTTTCTTACAGAAAAAAAACAACTAAAACCTTGGCACTTGTTTATAATCAAACAGTTTAAGGAAACCTTTACATGTATCTCTTGGTATGCAATTACTAAAGAAATATACAAATCTGTACCACAAACAAAGCTAAAACTAATATTTTCATAATATATATACATGACAGCACAGAAAACTAAATCACAGACAGTATGAATAACCACGAGAAACAGGGATATAATCAAGTGTTCTGGAGTGTTCCAGTACACGTTGCCCCAGTCACACTGCTAATGGGAAGATCCAAAATGGAAACACTGTTTTCTGATTTTTGTCATAGGACATTTGTAAGAAATTCCCGTATATTTACAATGCCTTATAATATCAATCTCACTGGACAAAAATTATCATTTCACTGTGGAGAAATCGTTTGTGGTTTGCTGTGGTAATTCGTTTTATGCTACATATTTGAAAGTACTCATATTTTTTAAAATCCAAAATAGGATGTATATAATCCTACTTGTTGGTCTCAATTTAAAGACGATGTTTTTAACTGGTTCAAATCTCTCGTTGCTTGTATTTTTGTACATTTTCGAAATTTCTTATTCTGCGTTTTATGCTCTTCTAGCCAAATTTGTTTGTACATTGTGAGAAACTGTATTTTTTGCTGCAATATTAAGATATTCTTTCCAGTCTTAAAACATGTTCTATTTAGCAATGTACAGGACAAAAATGAAGGGATCGTTTGCCGGCTGTATGATGTGCTAAAATAAAATTTTCATATATATTATTTTTGCGATTGAACGAGTTAGTTTATAAGTTCATCTATTCAACAGAGTACTTGAGACCGAAATTATCGTAAATCTACTTTCTGCATAAAAAAAAAATTATAGAAATATATTGTGCAATGCCTAAATTTACAGTTAAAGTTTGTTTTTCCTCTGCTGGATTTGACTTTAAATTACTACCAGAGTTGACATGTTCAACACGGCGAGTTCTTATGAGAAGCAGTAGATGCTTACTCTACCGATGCACCTGATCTCACCCATGGATATTATTGGGTCTGTGTTGTTCTTCGGACATGTGCTTTACTGCACTTATGCAAACCAGTTTGGGTGAAAAACCAGGACAGCTCCTTGAACAAAACAATAACAAATTACTTATTTTCCTTGAACTGCTTGTCCGTTTGTCTTGAATTTAAAAAAAAATTATCATTATCAACTGATGCAGCTCAGGATAGAATATAACTTTCAATTTTCCCGCAGGTAACTACTTGACGTGTAACACCTCAGTGGATCTGCTTTCTTTTACCTTGATAGTTTTCTTCGATTTGCCCAAGTATTGAAGAAGACAAGTCCAAAAATTTCGACCATTACCTTTCCCTTTTCTCCTTTTTAGATATTTTAGCTGTAAATTGTCCATTTACCTTAAACTTGTGGCTTATTTTTATCAATTGGATTTTGGTAAGTAAAAAGCTAATGTGTTACAAAGAGTAAATACATTTAAGAGCAAAAAAATGGCTTCTAATAGGCTATACAATAATTAAGGTTCCAAGCATTTGCAACTGCAGGACTAAAAGTTCCAATAAATTCTCATTACAAGCTTGAATACTGCGGTCATATGGAAGCCTTTGGTTGGTCGAAAATTAATGTTTGTACACATGGGATTTTGTCTCCTGTAGATTTACTCTATATAATCTTATTTGTTTACTTGTCGTGGAGTTTGTCTCTCGTGCAGTGTGGAGTCTGTAAAAATATTCCCCGTGCTGTGGGTGTATGCTTTGTATATATTGTCAGTTATGGTGTATTTGTTCATGTGGGAATTTCTCGTATGAATGCACCATCATAATTAGTTCGTGTGCATGGGAATTTCTCATATGAATGCACTATCATAATTTCACATTTGGCTTTCTTGTTTTGTAAAAAAATAAACTACATTTGTATTTTTGTGGCCATTTGTATATATATTGCCCACATCTCCCGATTTGACTTGCCAAGTTTTCCTACAAACAACACGATGAGTGTCCTGTGATCGTGTAAATATGTTTTATTGTCTATTGGTCCCTTTGTTGGACGGATGAAAATGTTTATAAACCGGTGCTAGGGGCCGTCTTGGACTTACTATGACATGAGAGTGTTTGCTCTTTGTTGAAGGCCTCATGCTGACTTCAAGATGAAGAACAACAATGAAAGCGTTATGCCATTTGCTTAATCTTACCATGTCTTCATAGGGATTTTGTCACATGTACATTTACTCCATATCCCTTTATTTGTTCATTGTACATGTAACAGTTTTTCATAGTAATTCAGTCAATAATACCCACAATTCTCTGGCTCTGCACAATAAACTTCTCTCTGTTCACTTTTATTGCTTAAGTTTTAAGGAATACCTTCATTTCACACCAGGTGCACACTGTTATATATGGTTTAAGACAAAAATTAAAAATAAGATTCTTCTTTTCAAGCCATCACATATTTTGAAAAATGATAAAATATTCGTTTTACGCTGAAAACTCATTGCTCCCATAAATCTTTAAATGCATACATGTCAAGTGTTTCTCTTTGATATTTGCTTGTGCTTAAGCAACAACTTTCGTGTATATTTTTATTTTAGTTTATAACATATGCTTATAATATAAAACTGCTCTTGTTTATTTATAGTCTTTTTTACATTGACATCAAATGATTAGTGCAATGCACTTGTGTTTTCAATAAACGAAATAAATATTATATTTATTTACTTGCCACATTTCTGTCAGAAATCAGGTCTTGTTTCTCGTACAATGTTATAGAAAAGATACAAGATGTTAAATATTGATGTGATTCTTTGAAGTAACCCTGGATTTGATTAAATGCAATCCTTGCCCTCAGTTTAAAGCTTGGTTATTTGTTGCCACCACTCTTATTAACTTTTCATCCTCATGTTTGTTAAGTAAATGCGTTAATTGTATATTTACAATGTTGTATAATTCTTTGGATAAGTGTTAATTGGTAAAGATAACAGACAAACGCGTAGCATCTTTTTTAGCAATTTGTTGACAACAGAAACATTCCCGACATGAATAACACATATATACATATATAAACTGAAGAATTACCCTTTTGTAAAAAAAAAAGAAGTCGCTTTATCAGTTTATTAGTTTGAAATGCTTACATACCGGTAAACAAAGGGAAAAAAAAACATAAACGTGTAGTTGATTAATAAAATAAACATACTATTCATTCGGTTTTTAAGAATTGAACAAAAATTCAATGTTTTTTAAAACTGGAAAATTTTAGATTTCAAAAACCATGTACACGAGTTTTAAAATCAAAGAATATGTACAGAGAATTTTCACATGTATATTTAAATAATGTTTCTTTTACTATATACACTTTTTCACATGTTACATATATGTATATTACCAAAGAGATTACTTTGAAGTTGATCGGATCATTTTAAATTTTGGGTATAATGCTCTGCAAAAATAATGCAACACTTGCATATAATTTTGAAAAGACTGATGTTATGATCACTAGATATAATGAAGTAACGACTGCATATGATATTGCAACTCAACGTAAGGCAGTCACGATGTTCCATATCATTTCGCCGTTTTCCTACATGTAGATATTTAGAGCATGAACTTTTTGTACGATTTTAATGATTTTCTCTTTTGAATATTGTTTTTCTGTGACAAATTGTATAACTTTGTAAGCCTTTAACAATATAAAATTTGAAAGTGGTAATAGCCTTCATTCAATAACTCAACGTGAACATTTTTCTATAAGTAGTTAGAAAAAATATATGGTTAGTTACATTGTAAGTCAAAATATGGATGATGTCAGACACCAGGAAACTTTCTCTCTCTCTATATATATATATATATCTTGGTGGAAGCTGTATACTGAGGATACATAACTTACTTTGTCAGTTGGTGGTGGGTCTGGAGCTGGCATGCCAGTTAACTGTTAGTAGTGTCTTGTGATTTCATGTTTTTGTCCGTATATTTAGTTCTTTTAGTTTCATTTTTCACAATTGACTCAGTCCTGTTGTCAAATGAATTTTGTTGTTACGATTTTTTTTTTTTGATTTATCACATTGGCTGTAGGGGGAAGGTTTGGATCCAATAAAACTAGTTTAACCCCGCCGCAGCAGGTTTTTGCCTGTCCTAAGTCAGGAATGTATTAAGCCTTTGTGTGTCTTGTCCTTTTTCTAGTTAGTTTACTTTATGTCTATAGAAGTCTAGGATGATGTTTAATTCGCTGGACTTGATTGCTCTTTGTTCAGGGGCCGACTCCGACCTGCCGTTGGTTGTGGGGTTTTCTCACCGTTCACTGAAGATCTTATGGTGGCTTTGAGTTGTTGTTACTCCCCTTTGGGTCGTTGTATTCTTCACTACATTGATTTTGTTAAATACTTTTAGATATACAGTAACTGACAAAAGTTTTTTCTTCATCTCCCTCCGGGCATTAATCTCGTATTACATTTGTGATAACCAGCGTCTACAATGGTTAGACTTTTTTGTACATAGTTTTTGTTTGAATTTATTTTTTATTTTTATTGTGTTTTGAAAAAGGCCCCGATAGGGGCTGAAATATTAACTGTATTATTTGTGTACTATTCACTTTTGTCTATTGTTTGATTTTATATAACCTATACATCATGTACTGCGTTACAACCCTAGATTAAACCTACGAGGAGGTATCACCCGGTTACCGAAAGCTATATTTTATATAGCCTAGGTAGCCGCGTGGTCTAGGGCGCTGGACGTAGTGCAGGCGGTGTTGTCATAGATGTCACAACAGTGATGGTTCGAATCCCCGAGAGGGAACTACAAATGTGCAGATCTAACAATGTTGGGCTGATTTTCAGACGCATATATATATATATATAGAGAGAGAGAGATTCATTGCGCGGGCACTACAAACAGAATGACCAGAATAGCATTATGAAATAACAAAAAACAAAACAAAAACAAATTAAAAAAAAACAATTATAATAAAATAAAATGTCAAAATTTGAAAGTATGATAGTGTATTCATATGAGAAATTTTCTCAAGAACAAGTACACCATAATTGAAATGTATATAGAGCATACATCTCTCGCATGGAGAACTTTTTACGGACTCACTCTGTTACAGGGGACAACAATTTTCTTAAAACTTTTTCTATCGACCACTTTCAGAGTATTCTTCTGAACGCAGATTTTGACTTTATTAATGTTTTACAACAATAAATATTGTGTAGTGACCACACATTAAAAATGTTTAAAAAGAAATAAAAATGGAAAAGTAGGCCACAATAAAAGTAATACAGACAAAAATGACTAAATAAAACAACTTGCAGGGAAAAATGGGGACATACTGTAAACGTTTAAATTTTCGCTTTGGGGTAATTTTCGCTTATCTAGCGTTTTGGAATTTTACGCGAATATAAGCTCCACGTGAATACTTCTTTATAACCTATGTTTTACAATAAAATTTTGAAGATCCTTGAATATTTATACCACGCGAAAGGTCTGGGTATGACTCTTTGCGAAATTACCCCCTACCCCCTTTTGCGAAAAAAGTATGCTTAGGACCTTCAATTTGGGGGTCACCGGACAGAAAGATTAAGATGGATGTCTAAAGGGAGAGAGAAAGCAGACCAAATGACTTGTAGCATAAAAATACCTGTATTAATCGTTCTGAATCTTAAACATTATCCAAAATGAAAACAAAAATATTGAAGATGAAATCTGGCAAATCATAAATCATTTATGGAGTCATTAAACATTTTTACCAACGCCAAATCTAATGATTTGCCTAGTTTGTACTGGACACTCAAACTTCATGAGTGCCCGTACAAACAACGGTACATTGCCGGTTCTTCTAATTGTTCTACTAAAGAACTGTCCATTATAGTAACTAAGATTTTGACTGCTGTGAAAGAAGGCCAGCAAAAATAACTGTGATATTGTTTACTCGCTTAGTAGCATCAATCATATGTGGATATTCAAAAATTCAAAAGATTTTCTGAACAACTTGAAAACCCAGTCACTTTCAAAGATCCACTCGTTGAAAACATTCGATTTTTCTACACTCTATACTACTCCTCCCTATTCAAAATTGTAAGTCGTTTGATTCTTCTTATCAAGAACTCATTTACTTACAAAAAGGATAGACTTTAAATATATAGCCTTAGCATATACATCTACCTAATTTACTAACAAAGTACCAAAGGGGAACACACGATACTACACTGCAGGAGAACAGATGATCAGCATGCTGGAATGCTTAACAACATATTTGTCCTGTTTGGAGGCAAGATACTCCAACAGACAGTCGGCATTTCAATGAGTACGAATTGTGCTCCTCTCTTAGTCGACCTGTTTTTTTCACTGACGAAACAGAATTTCTGCAAAATTTGGTCGAACAAAATAAAATTAAAGAGGCTTGATCTTTTAATTACCCATACAGATATATCGATGATGTCTTGGCGCTTAATAATAGTAAACTTGCCGACTATATTCCATTAATATATCCACCAGAACTTGAAATAAAGGAGACTACAGACACTGATCATTCTGTTTCGGTTTTAGATTTACTTCTGGAGTTTGACGACAGTGGCAGCCTGAGCACTGAATTTATGACAAAAGATATGATTTCAATTTTGATCTTGTAAACTTAAACTTTTTCACACCTCGACAGTAATATTCCATTTTCCCCAGCGTATGGAGTATATATTTTTCAATTAATCCTATACGCTAGAGCATGTAGTCATTATCAAGATATCTAGCAACGACATAGATGTTTAATTCGTAAGCTTTAAATCAATGCTTCGTAAAATGCAGATTAATAGTATTTCTCAAGAAATATATTGGACGATATCCAGATTTGATTGATAAATATTCAATTCCAATTTCCAATTTTATTGAAGACGGCATTGTTTGAGTTTTGGCTTCATCTTTGAGGTTTGTCTTTATGCCACTTTGTAGTGATTTGTGCACCGAGCGACAAAAACATTTTACCTGTATCATGAGACAAGGCTTGTACATCGAACGACAAAGACATTTCACCTGTGTGAAAAAAATGTAATGTTTTGACAATATTATAGATTTGACATTTAACATAATCTGGGCGCACAGAAGCCATAGTTAGTCGTCATATAAGCGGGAGGTTGATGCATCATTAAACCTGGTTTAGCCCACCATTTTATTTATAGTCGAGAATATGACGTCTTGCCAAAATGTTCTGTGTTGGGTTGTGTTTTCTTGATTCCGTCGTTTTCCTTACTGGTCTCTCCCTTTGTTTTGTTGTCACTTTTTTTTTATAAAAAAAACATTTGTATGTCATTAATACTTTAAGGGGTTTTGACCTGTTTTTTACTGCTCTTAGCATGTTTGTCAATATTTCTATAACACAGAACTATGAAAAAAACTTCCTTGGTAATCTAAGAACTATCAAAGCTGTACAGGACCGTTTTGAACACTGCATAAATTATATCAAGGGAAATTTTCTAGGAATGACATAGTAGACATTACTCATACAGTATTTCGAATAAATCACTAATGGACACTTTACTGTGATAGTTAGTGTATTGACAGCAGATTTCAGTTTCTTTCTACTGCTTATTTATTGTTTAATACACGTTTTCTTCATTTACACCTCATTTATAATAACTTTGTTGCTGGTTATTATTGAGTTATGACTTAATTAACACAATCTAGGGAAAAGTAAACAGATTTACACTTGATCCTTTTTGTAATGTAGTGGCTTTCATCACTTTAGGGTGAACATATTTATAAACTGGATTTCTGAAAAATGTGCAGGGAAATAAAATAGCAGGATATAATTAAGAGATGTATTGCGACTCAAGCTTAAGGAGCTAACAATTTTATTTGAAATTATTCGGTGTCGAAATCATTTTGCACTGTTACATGTAATTTCTTTCCCTTGCCTCCATAAATTTCAACTAAAGTTAGTCCAGTTCTATGGTGTGCCAAACCTCCCCTTACATTGTGGTAGTGTCGTCTCAGACAGTTAAAAGAAATGATCACGCCAGTATTAAGCAGAAAAGAAAATCGCGGACATAAAATGTATGTTAAATGTCTCGAATGTGTTCATACACGTATTGTTCTGCTATTGGTACGGGAAAAGTCCCAAACTTTTATAGCAAGCAGAATTATGATAGAATGAAAGACACATGCGAGTAACCATTACCAGACTTCAATATGCTAAAAGCGTTGGTGAATAAAATGTCATTTTGTGTTATAGGTTTATATATGCTAATTCTGCACGTTAATAGCACAAATAGAATGTGTCAGTACATGTTAATTGTATGATTTTTATAGTACGGAATGTGTTGTTGTTCAAGGTGAAATCACAACGCTGTCTTTACTAATCAACGAAGTAACTATTCAATTTTGTTTATATTTTGTCAAGTGTTCATGTTGCACCGGCTGTGTATTTTAACACATATTTCTGAAATAAAAGAGCAAGGATATTCGTAGTTTGATGACAATGAATATTTCACGTTTGTAATCTAAGGTATATGACACACATGATAGATTTCGAGTTTTCATGTAGTGAACGTTCAGACCTGTCAAGAGTCACGCGATCCGCGTGAGGCCGCGAAGTTTTTGCAAATTTGGGGGAAATTTCTTTGATCTTCTAATTTTTTCCTTTGATCTTTGACAATTTTGGCAAATCTCATGCGAGGCAATTTTCGAAACTTGACAGGTCTGAACTTTACCCCTCAGAAGCAGTAATATTAATTTCACTGTTGGTTCGTGTAGTTTATATAGTTTTTTTTCTAACAACGATGTTGTTGTCTGTTGAGGTAGATAGAAACTATCATATATGGCACATTCTATAGGCGCATGTTTTAATACCAGAGTTGGATATACACAGTGTACTTGATTTTCAAGCCGAAATGTTCTTTTCGTTAAGCTCCCTTTTCGTAAATAAACTACAAGAAATATCTATAAATCTCACGGTGATATAAACGGATTTTTTTAGACAGCTTGAGTGTTTCTCTCTTAAATATAAACCTACTAAAATCCACTGTGTCCAATCGAGTACGGCAACCGTAGTTTGGTATCTACTTTCTGTTATCACAAAGATTTCAAAAACGCCTTTACCAAATATTTTGATTAATGATAATCATATTGGTTAAATAGAGTAAAATGAGATCATTTTTATATTCTGAAATATAGGAAAAGCATCAATCTAAAAGTGAAAGTGTACGTGTTTGGTATTTGTTTACTGATCACATTGTACCAAACACGTTCACTTTCATTTTGATTTCTCTGTAATTAAATTGTTTGCAACCAAATAAATGAAATTATTTTCTTATCTTTGAATGAATGAACATTAATATGTGTTAAATTCTGACTGCAAAACCATTATTATGCATTTTGTTAACTTGATAAAACAGGAAGTAGTTACCAAACAACCGTTCACGTACCCGATTGGACACAGTGAAATATGGCCGTTATGTGTGAACTCTAAATCATAGGCATGTTTGACGCGATACAGCATAAGTAGGCACAACAAAAGTTACATTTTCGCGATTTCGTGACATATTTTGAAGGTATCCTCGTAAACTTTATTTAGTTATTTTTTATTCTTTTTATTAGAAAAACGCTTAAACACATAGTTATATGGCTGACGGAAAGGTAATTCAGTCACTTTTCAATTTGTAAGATTGTTCTTTAGTAATTAATATAAGAAAGAAGTAAGTATTCTTCGGGTCACAATGCCCGTTGGAAGTACTGCTTAACTAGTGTCCTACACGTTCGCTTCCAGCGCAAGATTACTACATCCAAAAAACTGTGTTAAGCACAACGGGAAGACTATTCGATTCTGGGAGAAGGGGGTGGGGGCTTTAGTTATTTTGTAAATAAACCATTTAATCGTGTTGTCAGTGAAAATAATCTAATCCTAGTTGTCCTGCAAAAGGAAAAAAAAAATTCGAAGACATTTTTTTTACTGAAAGTGAAAATTAAACATTTTATGTGACATTTGGTGTAAATAAGTAATTTGTCTCAAATAAATAAATTTTCTTGGCAAAATGGCTCATGCCCCCCCCCCCCAAAAAAAAAANTTGTCCCCTAAGAAATTATTAATCTTCTCTTTTGAGTGCGCTGGGTTAATTTGAATACTGCTTGGATACATCTGACATTTTTGTACTACACAAAGGGACAAAGTTTTAATTTGAATCCTATGGGAAGCCTATTTATTCAGAGATTTTATAAGAACATTATACAATTATGGCCCCTGAAAGAGGTGAATATCCCAAATGTCCATGGTTCCATGGACAAATGTCCATGGTTCCATGGACATTGTAATTTTCAGGGGTTATTCACCGGTGAATAATAGGCTTATTCCATGGGTGTTATAATTTTCAGGGGTTATTCACCGGTGAATAATAGTTATTCCCTGCTAGCAACCATTTTCTGCAAAAATATCCAAATTTATTCACATCATGTGACTGTTTGACAATTTTGGATATTCACCGATTTCATCCGCCGTAACTTTTCTATTATACCCAACAAATATTGGAAATATTATTCCACAGATGTTGCAACATTTCGGGGTTATTCACCCGTGAATAATAGGGTTATTCCATGGACATTGTAATTTTCGGGGGTTATTCACCGGAGAATAATAGGGTTATTCCATGGGCGTTGTAATTTTCAAGGGTTATTCACCGGTGAATAATAGGTTATTCACTGCTAGCAACAATTTTCTGCAAGATATCCAAAGAAATTCATATCATGTGACTGTCTCAACCAATAGAACTTATTTTTATTATGTAAGGTATAATAATATACAATTATATCAAAGATTCTCTCCTTAATTTGAATGAACTTTATAAAAATTGTTATGTAAAATGTTTCAACAGAAAAGCACGTTATCGAAAATTGCTAAATCAAAATTAGACATCTATCGATTTTTCATGTCAATTTTCGACTGTTACTAAAATGAATTGTAATTTGAGGGAAATTTTCATAAATCAGTTATTTTCTGTAGTCACTATGCGATGACCTCTGAGCATTGTTCAGTGCATTACTTCCATCAACAAGACTCATTAACGTTCTTGTACAAGACAAATGTTACAGACAACATTTAAACATCTGTAAATATTTAACTCAAGTACGTAAATACCGTATATGTGACAGTGGCTAGCTTATTTGTGTTTTAGACTAGACTATAATATCTCCATTAGGATTATACCAAATGTTTATAAATCTATACAATAAAGACACAAATATCATTCGAAGGGGAAATTTCAAACTCAGCTATTAAACATAATAATAGGAAGATTTTTATAGTACAGCCGATGTTAACATGCACCCCAAATACATATAAAAACAAACAAATAGACCATGAGCTGAAATAATCTCACGTGCATCCCCACAGTTATGGACCCCACCCACATTTTTTAGTCCCGTCTTCAAAATAAATTATGTTAACATAGCATCACCTACACGCAATGTTAAAAAACAGATCCCCATTTTTAGACCCACCAAATGAAATTTGGGCAAATTTCGTTTTTGAAAAAAAGTTTTTTCTGTCAGTTGCTTCAAATTGTTGATTGACACCTTTCACGTATAGCTTCAGTATTTTGTTAGTTATTACCACCAGACCGATGCCAATGCTGGTGGACTGTTAGTCCCCGTGGGTAGCCTCCAGTAGCCAGTACTTCGGTACTGATCCAAACAATTGATTTTTTTTGTAAAATATACAATATCAAAATTTCAGAAAATCTTGTTAATTCCCAAGGAGTATCTCCGTCTTGCATAGCTCTGTCCATGGCTTATATTGACTCTCCTTTTTAGACCCTTTTGGTTATTTGTTCTCTATCAGCTTTTCATGCATATTTTGGTTTATGAATTTCCAAGTGTTTGATTCGATCTGCACTGAAGTGACAAAAATGTCGAAATGCGCATATGCAGAATCTGAATTCACAGTGACCTCGGTATTTTGTTATTTATGAAAATTTGTAATAAATTGATAGCACCTATGATGTAATAAGCCTTACAAATGCCCCACATAAAAACTATTTCTATACCCAATGAAATATAAAATTTGAAAAATCGTACCCCTTCCCTTTCAAACTGTTTAGTGTTTACGTAAATTTTAAGATATTCCAATGGTCTATAGAACCGAGTGTACATTTCATTTATCAATTCTTGCAATTATTTTTCAGTCTTTTTATTTCCTTTCTTTAAAATGAAATATGTTTTAACATGATTTTAAAATGATTTGAATGACTTTCACTTTTAAATAGACAAATAGAACGGATCTGAATATTTTCGTTTTCGACAGTTTTGTCCTTCTTTTGCCTCATCTTATCGATGAGTAGTTCAAATGCATGAAAAGTGGGTATAAAATGAAAGCACATAATATCTTCTTTACAACTTTTACAAATCATAGCAATTTTGATGAGATATCAACTTCCTTCATCCATAAAAGTTAAAATTAAACAGAACATTAAAAATGTGTGTTGTATATGACTATGTTGCAAGCATGCATTATATCATGAGCAGGTATATTAACAGCAATTTGTAGTCTGAAACTCTATTTTTTGCCAGAAATTTATGAAAAAGTAGAGTGCGATTAAGTTGGTCCGTGCTATATACTTTTGCCATCTTTATACACTGTATGAATGTCAAGAAGTGTCCAGAGCAATGCAAAATATCTCGCCCCTACCCAACATATAATTAGGCAAAATTGATATTTTCGTGATAATTTTTAATTCAAACTATAAAAACGTCACAATATTTAGTATCTATGATAATCATTTATTGTATTTGGCTTTGTTTTTCACATGCCAAGAATATATACCTGACATTTTATTTTTATCAATAAAAAGACAAATACACAATGGTTCTTTTTGTATTTGAAGAATTATCATATTTTTCATGGCTTGTGTTCTCAAGTTTTGTAAATCACAAAGAGTTCTACACTTCAAATCTCAAAATGACTTCCAAAGTGCCATTCATTATAAAATAGTAAGGCTATGAATTTTATTGCGCGTAAGCTGTAATATATTTGTGTATAACATGTATATTTTTATTGCATGTTGTCGTGTAGCATATAAATTGGTGGATGAAATTGAAATTACTGGTCTGTTGTTGAGATATGTTGACGACCCCGCATCCATCAAAAATAATGAAATGAAGGTGATGGATGTGGCGTTGTTCGACATTCAGCAAGTGAATTCCGCTTAAACCGGTGCTAGGGGCCGTCTTGAACTTACTGTGAGGTAAGAGCGTTTGCTCTTTGTTGAAGGCCTCATAGTGGCTTCAAGATGAAGAACAACAATCAAAGCGTTGTTCCATTTGCTTAATCTTACCTCGTATTTATATTTGTCCCATATACATTTACTCCATATCCCTTTATTTGTTTATCTGCAATCTCAAAAACTCCTTTTTTTCATTGACGCCATTACCAGTATCGTTTTACATTCCACAAAAATGACAATCTTCAAAAGATTAATCCTGATTATTTTGTAATAAGGAGGTAAAAATGTTCAAAATTAGTTTTTATGTTACTTTGAACTGGAAATTGCCTTTTTGGTAACTTACTTTTCACATTAAAAGGTCATTTTTGTAATATTTGAGAAACTGATTCTTAAATATCACAATATTTTTTAAAAGGGATGAAATTTGAAAAATACTAAAACACCGAAATAACTGCCGACACGACCCACGGTATGGTTTTATTTGAACTTTGTGTAGGCAACTGTATATATTGCTTCAAGTAAGTCACATTTCATATTTATGACAAAATTGTCACTTCTGACGCGAAATATAAAATTTTTACAAGTAATGTTTTGATTTACTGGAAGGTTTTGTTAATCTGCAATTTGTTTGAAACATTTAAAACGTTATCTACATACTGTCAAGATATAGCATCCAATTTTAAAGTTATATACGACAAATCAGTGGTAAATCTAGAAAACTGAAAAATCACATCATTGTACACGTTTTCAAGTGAAATGGCGAAATATAGCGCACTTAAACAGATAGATCCTCTGTACGTCAGATATAGTAAAGTATTAACCAAAGTTGAAATAAAACATTATTGTATTGCTTTTACATTTTGATTATTAGAAATTCGTTGGAGAGGTGCTTATTTCGATATTTGTGAACTTAAAACAAGATTGAAACAAAATATATTAACCCATTTTGTTGCTAAAACACCATTAAACATTACTACATAGGCAATTAAAAGATTATTTTAAGATTTTTACGATCCTAACATTTGAAAGTCAAAAAATTGAAAATTTTGAGAATCCCGAAAATTTCCATTTTTCAAAAATTCTGACTTAAAAAATTAAAAACTGTGAACTTTAATGGTGTTTTTAGCAAACTTGTATCAAAACTGATAAGCTGAGTACAAAAAGTACATAAAATTACCAAAGCTATTTATTACAAGAATAAAAAAACGTCATTTTCACCATTTTGTAGGGGGTACATTTATTGTATCCCTAAACCATAAAAAGGTGTAAATTGGCCAAGGTTATATTCATTGCAAAGATATTGAATTAGGCTTTCATTTGAAACCAAATTTTTGTATATTTCATCCATATATAGAAAACTATGGCACTAAAAAATTGATACGTTAGTGGAAACGAAAATTATAAGAATTTTGAGTGGTGTACTACAAAAGTGATCCTATCCTGTCTATGCGTGCAAGTTAAATTCATGTTAAATAAGATCTTCTATTCTGCTGAAGTGAACTATCCAGGTAAATCCTGCAATTTGATTGGTTACCTTGACAGGGGATATGAGACCGTATCCCCGTGGTAGCAAAATCACAATTTTTAAACGCTGTTAAAAGAAAAAATATAGCACTTCTAGCAAGTATAAAAGTTAATCGGGCTTCACAGGGGATACGGGTTCATATTCCCTGTCTCTGCCCTATATCCCCTTCGCCTGACGGCTCAGGGGATATAAAACACAGACAGGGAATATGAACCCGTATCCCCTGTGAAGATTCCCGAATTATTTCGAGAGGGGATTTAGAAGAATTGAAAAAAAAAATCGGTATGGATTGTAAGTGTAAGGGGGTGCAAGGAAAGAGATTTCAGACTATGGACTGAAAACAAAACATATAGAACAACACCCCCTCTCCGCCAAACAAAAAACTAAAAAAAAAATAAAAAATAAAATAAATACAAAACAAAAACAAAGACAAAAAAACACTAAACACAAAACAAAACACAAAACAAAAAAAGAATTGAAACAAGGGGCCATCAAATTTAATTTATTTAGTAACGATATAATTCACACAGCAAGATATTTTTTTTAATAAGATAAGAAGGAAGATTGTGTTGCGTGAAGTGGAACTCATTACTGTTCCTTCTACTTCATCAAATTATATAATGAAATAAGTCGTGTAATATTGAATCATCAAAGCATTTTTAGGAGGCAGGCAATTATCATAACAGTGAATATTCAAATGACTGTGACACATGGAAAATAATTCTCATTTTCTACAAACTTATTATAAATACATTATTTGTTCACAGATAACAAAGCATTCATATCTCATATATACCAAAGCCGTACAAAGGGTATTCGGTCACTAAACATGTATATAAAACGACATTTTCAAAAAATTATAGTGAAGCCATTTCTTATTTGATTTTGATTTAGTTTTCACTGTTAATAAGATAAGATAATTTTATGCAGTTTTAATGGGTAATTTTCAATTAATTATATATATATATAATGTAGTTTTAAAGCGTTTATACAGAAAGTATTTTTTTGTTATGGAAAGTCCTTATATGTGTAAGCAAGGACGTATATTTAGAAATATACGTCCTTCGTGTAAGTAAACATATGACGTCATATTTTTACTTTGTATTTAAACAATCCGCGGGGGCCGTGTCATCGAAAGTATCCTAAAATTTGTCTTAAGACATATCTTAGGATGCAAATTATGACCATCTTAGGACGGTCTTACGACATATCTTAAGGTGTAAACCGAAGCTGTCCTAAGACTATCTTAGTAAAGAACATCCTAACTTTGGTCTTAAGTGCTGTTTTTATCATTGATTAGATTACGGTAGTTTTATTAAAATGTAGTTGCATTCTAATGATATATGAAAAGAACTTTTTGTAAGATATTAGTGTTTTTGTTTTTAGTTTAAAACACTTTAACAGTTTTCGTTAAAATCGATACCCTAATAACACAGGCATCATTCCGTTTATCGAGAAAAATGCACGTGAATTACTAGGTAATGGCGGTCAAGTATTACATCGGGTGTGTGATGGATCAGGCAACGGTTCGTGAAGGAATAAATCAGTGATTTTTAGCCATTTTTAAACTTTTAATAGCAAAAATGAAATCTTAAAAACTAAAACTGTCGGCCAAAATGATAGTCATCAATGGCTATTTCGGTGTAAAAAAAATTCGAATATACCTTGCAGTATTCTGTAAAACGAAAAAAGACAGCATCTTACTCTATGCAATTTTCATTGACATATACCCACATTTGGTCATATTTTGATACTATAGTCATCCTTTCTCATTATTTGTTATGATATTCCCACAGATATTAACACATACATGTATTGTCAGAAGAAGCTTTAGGATGATGTCATATATCTATTATATAATAGTTTTGCTTGGATCATTTGGACCAAAAAGCTCTTTTCTTGCACGTGAAGGATCAAGCAACGTAAATTTTGGTTCGTGAAGGATCGACTTGACCGAGCCAATAATATATTGATATTTGATCTGCTGATGCAAGTATATAACCCTGAAGTTTTCCGATGTTTTAGAAAAAAATAAGATATAATAGTATAGGTTGCCCAAAATGTTGTTAGCATGTAAAATCATCTCATGTATTAATTCCGCTGTAAATGATACAAGACGAGAAGGAAAATATCTAATAAAGTGCAATTATTATACATGTTATATTTACAACATGGAATCAAATGTACAGCATAAAATCACTGCTAGCACAAATTATAGAGACTTTCTCATTAGACACAGTTATCTCAATGACCACCTTATTAATCTAGGCTTAAAAAAAATCCGCCTCATTCGATCATTAAAAATGTAATAGATATTAGTCTCTTGTGGAAAAATTTGAAGTTTCGGTCCAAACTCTGATTCATAATTCTTTCTTTACTCAATACTTGGATGATCATTTCTTTTAACTGTCTACGACCTTTAAATGGCAATTGCTGTTGAGTTGCTAATGGACACTACCGCAATGGAAAAGGGGGTTGGGGGTTAGGTAGCCATAAAATCGGTTCAACCCACCTTTTCTTTTGAAATGCCTGAACCAAAAGCCTATTTCGATCCCTATATATCATTTGAAACGGTTTTGGCCGACGGTATGAAGAACATTTATGTAAGCAAAATGTAGTAAAAACAAGCATTTGAAGATTTTTTTTTTAAATTACTTTCCTTCTACATGTTTTAAATAATCATTCTAAATAAAATTAAAACATTGATCTGTAAAATAACACAAATTGAAATATTTCTTAAAAATTTACATCCTTAAAGTGTGTCCATCTGTTTCTTTCGTTGATACGTCCGTCCGTCAAACTGCAGGTGCGCGTTAGTCGGACCTTTATGAAAATTCGTCCACTCATTCACCATAACAATGACCAAAAAATGCAGCAAACATTATGTTCAATTCCATTTGCAGGATGATGAGACATATGTGTCTTAGGAGATACATTCTTGTTTTAATTATATTTTTAACAGTTTAAGTAATAAAATTTGTAAAGGTTCCACGGAACCTAATGTCTCGCCCGCTCAGTACATTGTCATTATATTTTGGTCCATATTTAGAAGAGGTTACTATGTAGAATTTCAGAAAATAACTTGTCTTTGAGACTGTCATACCAAAATTAGAATCTTTTTTTGTACAATGACTGTTTTCAATGAAATGTTTGCAAAAAAAGTATGGTTGCTAAGTAGAGTTCCAAAAGATAACTGGTCTTTTGGAGTTTCATGAAATTTTGCAAAACTGAGGATTTTGGAAATTTCGCTATTGAAAATAATTATTCATACTGTAAGAAATTGGAAAAAGTTATGGTTGCTACGTAGAATTCCACAAATAACAGGTCTTCGAGAATTGCAGAAAATTTACCAAAATAAGAATCAAAGATTTTTGCAACTTGGCTTTTGAAAATGATCATTATAAATGTAAGGAATTGAAAAAGTCATGGTTGCTAGGTAGAATTCCAAAGAATAACAGGTCTTTGAAAGTTTCAGGAAATTTACAAAAATAAGAATCAAAGATTTTTGTAATTTGATTTTTGAAAATGATCATTATAACTGAAAGGAACTGAAACAGTTACGGTTGCTAGGTAGAATTCCAAAAAACAGCTGGTCTTTGAGAGTTCCAGGAATGTAAACCGAAATTGAAATCAAAATCTTTGGCAACTGTATTATTAGAATGTTTGTTTGATTCAATTTTATTAAAAAAGCATTGTTGCTACGAAGAATTTGTGAAAATAGCTTGTCATAGAGAGTTTCAGAAAATTTTCCAAAGTTGGAACCATGTTATTTAATTCTATAGTATTCAAAATTATGCCTGATACCAAAACATTCTTAAAATTTGTAATTGGATGCACAAATTTCAAAAATTATATTGGTCTTTGAAATCTTCAGGAAATTTGCCAAAGTTGGAACCGGAATCAAAATTCCAACAACCTGTTACTTATCTGCTCATTATATGCAAAAATGTTAATTTCAATACGATTCAATTAAGATTCAAAGACTCCATTCTACCTCTCTACAATTAACATTGAAATTTTTTAGCAAAAATCTAAGTCCAAGTTTGGAAAAAATATAGAAAACTAAAAAAAATAAATAATCCAGTTTTTTCAACCATCATTTAACTTTAGACCTCTTTATATGAAATTCCAATAAGATTTTATTACTTCATTTGACTTCTAAAAAACTTTAACCACAGGGTTAAAATAAATTTCTAAGTCTAAATACGAAAAAATACAGAAAATCTGAAAAAAAGATTTTCTAAATTTTTCAGCTAGAAGTATCCTTGCTTCTGTTCAGATTTCAAATGATTCCGTAAAGATTTGATGAAGATATTGATGTTAAGAAAACTTTAACCACATGGTTAAAATAAATGACACCGACGACGCCGACGAAGGAATTTTGGTTCGCTATGTCTCGCTTTCGCGACTTTCATCGCGGGCGAGACAAAAATGAGAGATTTACAAATTCTAACAGATACTTTGGATAACGTATGCAATATAACGTTTTAAACTTTTTGGTCGAGATAAATCTAATATGTCTTGAGTTTCGAAAAATCAGCTATAACATGCCACTTTATTTAGTTTAAAATGCTCACTCAAATATTAACTGATCCTTATTAGCCTATTTTGCTTAAAATTTTGTTTGACTTAATTCACGTTGAACCAGACAGTGTGTGTTTTACTATTTAAGGTATTAGGCTTTCAATGCACTTCAAATTTTACATCATTACATATTTTATGAGTTCTATGTGGATGCCTATTTAATAGTCTTATATTGGTTTACAAATTCCCGGCACCTGAATCGGATTTCAGGGACTTCGGCTACAGAGCTGCCGGGCGCGTCCCAAGTAGGTGGATAGGGGAATGTCCTGTCTATGCGGATAAGTCAGGTCATAATACGGAAAGCCTGACCGCGAACCATTTTAGCCAAATTTAACGAAGACACGCCACGCTCTATGCAGTATAAAGACCTCTTCTACATTTTTTCTAAAGAGATTGGAGTCACTTTGTCTAAATTTCCTGCCCCTACCCATTTCAACCCTTTTCCAGTGGCAATCAAAACTCGTTGCCCCGGTTATCCCTTCCACCTTTGTTCTTTCTTCTTTTACTAAATTTTTTTCAATTGATTAATTGCATTCGTTCTGATATAGCTGAAATATTGCTCCCTGGAGTTAAACTCTAACTAACAAATCAATCAAGTCTCTTTAAAGGCTTAGTCCTTCACGAGCATCCTTCACGAGCTCAATTGTTCGTTACCTGATCCTTCACGGACAGAAAATATAAGTTTTTATGTTTTCAATGTTGATATATTGTATATAGAATTATTTTGTTGTATAAATAAGTTGATTGGTTATTGCAATATCAAATTTTGTCAATATCTTGCAAAATTAAGTCTATTTTGTAAATAAAATAGACGAAATAACACCTTTGTGACCATATCTTCACGTAGAAAATGTGGACGAGGAGTCTGCCTTCAACGTTTTTGAGAAAACTATGCATTTTCTAACCATGAATTTAGCATGGATTGATAGGTATTGTTGAACCATTTTGGCAGACATATTGAAATTTTAGAAATGTATCCTTATAAATAGAATATAATGAAATATTCATTGACCATCAATGTTTTCCTCGATAGAAACTCCTTCACGAACCGTTGCCTAATCCATCACGCATCTCATGCAATACTTGACTGCCATTACCTAGTCCTTCACGTGCAATTTTCTCGATAAACGGAATGATGCCCGTGAATAAGGAGAAATCAACAAGTGAAATGTTTTTAAACTGTCAATGTCCAATGTAACAAACAATAACAAAAGAAGATCATGTTGATGAATGAAAATCATTAACGTAGCACATTTGTATGGTAAAATCAAAAATAGGTATATTTTTAGTGTTTAGAACCAATTTATTTACATTTTCATGGATAAAAGGTCGATTTTGTAAGTTAAGATGGACTTAAGACACCTCAACAGGTATCCTAAACTAAGGATAAATTTTGAGATGTATTTTAACTTAGGAGATGTTCGATGAACCTACTTAGGACTAAGATTTGTCATAAGATGCTCTTAAGACATGTCTTGGTCCTAAGATACCTTCGATGACACGGGCCCAGCTGTTCTCTAAAATGACAAGTAAAAAATGATATCAAAAGGTAAAAAAATGATTTATTTCTCCTTGTTATGGTGCAAATTTTCAAGAAATAGGAAAGGAAATAACGGAGAAATAATTTTTTAAAAAACTGTGGTTTTTCATAGAATATATAGTAAAAAAGAAAAGAGAGTGACCGAATAATTTTTGTACAACTCTCTATATATACACATTATTTAAATGTCTAGTTTTGTTTTAAAAGTTAAGTTTCTGTACGATGTAGGACGTTTAGAAGAATTGTTGCACTACAGTTTTCGTTCATGTAACAAATTACTGTCCGAATATAACACCTTATAACAAGCACAATGCAATGCCACCTTTCATGGTAAATGTTAACTTATTCAATACGGGACTTTCGAGATAGGAACTCTCGCGTACGATCGTCTCAGATACCATTTAGAAGGAATACTGGATTTTTAAACCTATTGAAATTAATATATACCACATAAAAAACAAACTAGTTATGAAATTGAAGTGTATTTAAAGTTTTTCCTATTTGACAATTTTTAACTAAATTTTAATAGACGAGAAAAAAATTAACCGAAGCGCTACAAATCGATTAAATATAAATCACCCTTAGCTCAACAGTGTTCATTAATTAGTGGTGCCCTCTCAAAGTATTGATTTTTTACTTATAAACATAGAACTGTTTCCGAAGTGAACATGATTCAAAAGTCCCGTATTTCACGTATCATTGAAAGAATTCATATAATGAAAGCATTGTTAACAAAGTAGCCTGTGCATATGCGACAAATTTCGTGTTTTCCTTTCTTTTGATAAAAGTGATACCTTGCTTGCTTCCTTTTAAGGAATTACCATACTTGTGACTGCGGACACAAATCACATGATCAAAATGTTATTGTGAATAAAAGTGCTGAGGTTATACTTGTTTCCAAAAGAAGTAGATTAACAAATAAAGAACATTGCATTGCATGCCTCGTGCTGCAAAGAATACCCCCACATGTACAAATTTTCAAAGTCCAGTCAAACAGGAAGTAGATATCTTACGTGTACAGCGCATATACACATGTAGATCATCACATCTTCAAAGCAAATTTAGCTCTTAAAGAGCACGAACACACTTGAATTAATCCCTTAAGACAGAGCAGAAATTTTTTACGAAAAAATCGAACGGAATGAAGGTCAACTTTTTCCAATATAGGCTACCCTTCACTCATTGAATTCTAAGATTTTATTTTTCCCTATAAAGTCTATAAAGGCAGACGAAAAAAATCAGGCAACTAGACTTTAATGATGATGGTATACAGTGTAAAGAAAGATCATATTGGTATATTGGTATTATGTTTAAACAATTACTACTATACATGTAGTTGTAATAATAACGGCCAAATACCTTAATCCTTACACTGTTAAATTGATAACAAACAATAATTAACACATTTAAGTTGTTGGGTACTGGCGGGGAAACTAGACACCAACAGTGTGGAAAAAAGGATGTATCTCAACACATCTCGATGTTAATATAATTAATAACAAACAGATATGTCAGATAAGGCAAACACGTGGCAGTTATAATTACTCTTCTCAGCAGCTTACATGTAAAGCTTGTCTCAGTTGTTAATAATTCTTACATGTAAAGCTTGTCTCGAAACAGCACAATGTTACTGTATAGGGCTTTATATTCGCGGTACAAAATTTTCGCGGTTTTCAGTGTTGGATTTAATTGCAGAGTTTTATATTCAGATATTTGTAGTTTAAGTCATTATATTCATTTATATTCAGGTTTACAGCAAAATGTTCGCGGGTATAAATTTTCGCGGTTATCGTTTCAAACGCGAATATCGCAAAAATTAATACCCCGCGAAATATAACAACCATATAGTAATTGCTTCTTACGTGTTAAATTTGTCGCGAAGCAGCACAATGTTAATTACTTCTTACATGTAAAGGTAACAATGAATATACCAAGCACTAAGAGACTTCTACAAAATTAACTGAATGACACAAATTAAAACAAGAAGTCATATCATTTTGCCTCAGTATACATTTTGCTCACTGTGTTGTAGACCGTACGGTGACCCCTAGATGCTTTGTTTTGGGTCGTTTTAGCCTGGATATGGGATGTTGTCTCCTTGACATTTACCCCATTTCCTTTCTTTTTCATATTTTGCATATATAATCAAAAATGAAATAAAATGTATAAAAAGTCACATTTCTACTGTAGTGGTAGTGTTTAAGAGTAAATGTATAGCACTTTATGGCTACTTTAATGAGTTGGCAAATCATTATAGTGTTCTCCCCTTCATTTCAGGTATGCGTGAACATGTATGATATTTCTGATTCCACATTTGTTTCATTTTTTTGAAAAACTTACAGTAAAAAGGGTATATTATTAGAAAGCTTAGTTTTAGAAAAAGCTTGTGCACTGAAAGTGTGAGGTGTTATTTCTATAAACATACTTTCTAACGAGGTTATTTAAGATTTATTTATCAAGAAAATAAAATATCAATCAAATTGACAAGAAATATATCCTTCGTACTGTCTCTTGCAATTGAAACCAGCAAAAAATTCACGTTCTAAATTGACCTGGATTATGATTAGATGTCAAATTCTTAGTTTAACAGAGCCTTTTAAAACATAGACTTACTATTGTCTTCAAATTGTTAAGGGATACTTTTTTTCAGGAGACGGCATGATACGTATAAACAATTGATTTCATGGTTATATGAACAATAGAAAGTCAGTTAGATTTCCACGAGACACCGTCTTTACGCATCTCTTGATATTAAATGTTCCAAGACGTAAGGGGACGACCATTTGATTTTCCGGGGGGGGGGGGGACAGGTTCTTAGGTGATTTTGTAAATAAATAGTTTAATCTCGGTTTTGGTGAAAATAAATAATTTCATCCCACTTGTTGTGAAAATAAGTAATTTAATTTTAATTTCAAGAATATTTTTTTTTTGTTTTTGTTGCAAATGATTAATTTGATGTGACATTTGGTGAAAAATAAATAATTTGTTCGAGACTTTTATGAAAATAAATCATTTTTCTGGGAAAATCCTGGGCAAATCGCACAAGCCTCCCACGAAAATCAAATGGTCGTCCCCTAAAGATCACAGAGTACTGATAGGTCCAAATGACAAAACAATAAACACATTCTTCTCTTAGAAATGTTGCAATGTTTAGATTTCGTATTGGTTTTGTGCAATACACGAATTGAGGTTCACGTCTGATAAATAAAAGGTGTCAAAGCATTTTATTTGTTTAATTTCGAGTTTTATCAAATGACTGCGATCGGCTAAATTGCTATTTCATTTTAACTGTATATTTATAAATCAACACACACAAAAAATTCTTGTTTAATCCATTAAACAAGTTTAACACGTAATTTTCCATATACCAATGTGTTTTCATAGATATCATTATCTTAATCTTGCAAGTATTCAAATATACTACAATAAGGTGTATATATAATGGAAATTCATGATAAAATGAAGAAAACAGCATATTATTGCACTATAACGTTGCACAGAAACAGCTTCGTTTACATATATGCAATACAAATACAAAGCAAACAATCAACAAATATTGCTATAACTAAATTAAAGCACAAACGAAAACCAGGTGATCTAGAATTCCTTCGCATGACTATCACCTGCAGCGTCACAGAATCTGTTATTATCGAAATCATTTAGCATTTGGAAATTTTAAGGTCTATTATCTGTCCACAGGATGATGGATTGATTTGACCAATCGGGTGTAGCGTTACAAAAGGGTATACCAAAGACGGCAGCAGACGATAATGAGATAAGAAATTGACGATCTTATTACCGAAAAATCGACTTCCATTGGTCAAGATATAAGAACGTGTTGTATCATTTATAGCAACATTATTTTCCAACATTACTTGTCAGTCACCATCAGAAAGATACAGTCGTACGATCCCTGCTCGGATATAACACATTTCACCAAAGGTAGGCTTTGAGTGCTTTATTATGTTGGTTCTTTGATATTTGATTGGCGCATTTGTGCTTTATAGCTTCAGTAATATTGCATTCGTCCTTGAACATTATATTCAACATGTTTAAAATAAAAATTTCACATGCAATTGATATTGCTGATACTTATGTGCTGAATGAGCTATAAAATTAAGCGGTTATAAGAAGATGGCACTGGCACTAAACAAATACAGTTAACTTTTACATGCGTATACCGTCACTTGTAATGGTTCTATTAAAAATACATGTTTCATTCTTAAATACTTTTTTGTGCTATCAATATCAGAAGATAATCGTCACCGTTAATATGCTATATAGAAAAAACGACATCGACATATTCAGAAGGCAAAACTTTATATTGATTCAAAACAAAATGACACAAACACAGGGAAAAATGATAAATTATGCAGTTCTTAACAAAATGTATGTTTGCTGTTTTTCGATTAAAGGTTTTGGGTCCCAGTAGGCAGGAAGGTAAGTTATTATTTTTTTTCTCCAGAGAGTTCAGAAAAAGGTTAATTTTAAAAGAGAACGTGATAAATAAAGTGACAACAATAGTCCGAAACAATCAAAGGGAGAGACCAGTAAGGAAAATTCGTATAACATACGACAGGATCAATGAAGCACAACCCAACACAGAACATTTTTGGCAAGCCGTCATATTCCAAACTTGGAGCGGGAATTTTATAAATAAAACCAGGTTAAATGATGCATCAACATCCCGCTTACATGACGACTAACTATAGCTTCTGTGTGCCCAAATAGATTTCCAGGATATCGCAATATTTTTTTAGTAGGTTGTTTTTTTTATGAGTAGGTCGACAAACAGCAAACAATCATTTTTATATCCCGCCAAGCGAAGTGTCGAGGTATTAAAGGCTACCCTCAGTCGTGTGTCCGTCCATCCGTCCGTCCCCCGAAGGTTTCCGAATGATAATTTATGAAGAACGAAATAACACAAGGTCTTCAAATTTGATATGCAAATTGTTTACCACAAAACTCGGTCAAGTTCGATTTTCGGTTCAGAAGTCCAATGGGTTCTGGAGTTTTGCCCCTTGAAACTTTGAAGTTTTGCGAATTTTAGGGTTTCCGACTGATAACTTGTGAAAGATTTAACACGCTTGGTCTTCACACTTAGTATGTAAATTGTTTACCACAAAACACAGGCCAAGTATATTTTTGGGTTCAGCGACCCACATAGTTTTGGAGTTATGCCTCTTTTAACTTAAAAATTTTGTGAAGCGTGGCGGGGTATCATGTAATGCACCATTAGATTTTAAGGATGGTCTTATAAGTACATTGTATTTATGCATGCATTATCTATAATTATAATAGTACTAGTATTTATTTTTATATGCATTTACGTGATTATGCCTATTTATGTGTTAGTATATTGGCTGTTGTGTATATGTAGCTTTTTGTCATTATATATTTTTCTTTCCTTTGCATGCTTTTGTTGTGTTTTTAAAAGATTTCATTGGTTCTATTTAAATCATTTCCTCTCATATTGATCTTCATACGTCATGTTCCTTTATTTTTAAATTTCTAAGGCATTTTTAATTATAATATCATTCCTTCTTGGTCTTAATTGTGAGAATAATCTTTTGTAAAATTATAAAATAAATAAACTAAAAAAAACGATAAGCAAGTAAACTTTCAATCTAAATGGTTGCCAAATAGTACTCATGGCACATAAATGTGGTCACTGAAAGTCTCTTTTGAATTTAATAAAAAGAAAACGTGCATATTGTCAGGGTAGCTTCCGGTATCAATATACAGAACATATATATAACCAGTTTTCCATCATTAAGTAATTTTCCATATCATTCTATTTAAAGCTTTAATGAGCGATAACCCTCAAAACTGAAAAAATACAAATGTTCAATGCAGACGTTTTCAGAAAATTCTATACCCCTGAAGACAATTAAACTCAACTTTTGCACAATTACCAGGTAAAAACGGATTTTTTTCTCTGTTTTATCTGGTTAATGTTAAAGAATAAATAATAGCAAAGAGGTTCAAATCGGACAAGGTAGTCAATTTCTAGATATTGAAGATAGCCCCTTTGATAAGCAATTCTAATTATTGGAGAAAGCCCATTTTATAATTAATGCTAGGTATTGGAAATAATTCCCATTTTATAAGCAATGCTAGATATTGCCATTTTTTTAAAGTAATGCATTCATTACAACATGTGAAACTGAAAGCTGATACATAAGAAAAACTTAAGTGTGGTAACTACAGATTTAAGACATATTTTTCATAATCAACTTTAGTTTCATTCTGTATTTGGAATAATTATACATACAGTTCAGTTTCAGCAGTAAGCCACTTTTAAAATACATGTGTAATATATATATATATTAGCGAAAAAAAAAACAAAGTACCTCGTTCAGTCTGTTATAGAATTAAAAAAATCATCAGGAAAGTTGAAGGTGAGGCCCCTCATGTGGCAACTGGAGAATCAAGTGTTCATTTATTTTTATTCGCCATATCTTCAAAAGTTATTGTCTTAAAATAGAGTAATTTTTGTGAAATATTCTTAGATTATTCAATCAATAATCAAAGGGGTCTGATAATCAAATAATCATTGAAAATGCACCTGGTAATCAAATAATCACTCACAGGTGGTACATATATACTAAAATGTTGTGCGGTTTACTCACATCTTCTACCAATCCTTATTTGCCAATTGGAGCCAAGCAAATAAAACCATTTTTGAAGTCCTTCATAATCTTATATATAATTAAAAAGCAGAAAAAAATAGATCAGATATTTCTGGTCCGACGCCTGCATTGTCTGTTATTGTTTATTAAGAGACAGAGTCATAAATAGACAAAACGATTTGTTGATCCGAGGTATGCTGACATCATGTGTAAATAGTTATAAAGAAACGATAAGAAATGTGTCAGGCTTTGTGCCGAACTATACTATCTAATTAGCGACACGTGTTCCTAATCAATATAATAGGTAATTAGTATCAACTGTGATTGGCAAATTGCACTGAATATGTAAAGGACATAATTTGCTTAAACGATAGCAGTATACAGGAATTCTATATAGCACAGTAAAGTGATAATTATATTTGCTTTATCTTCGTGAACATAATAGACATTTTATTGGCTATCTTCATTTGAAACAAATGTCGTTCATAAATAATTTATTTTGGAAAAATTGTAAACGAACGGTTTCCGAAGAGTTCAATGAATTATCAAATTTAAATTCACTGAAAATACCATAAAACAATTATGACTATTCTTATGTCTTACTTCACAATTTAGATTAACCTATCTTACAACGGCTGCATCATATCATTTTGACCAAATAATAACCCCTTCTAAACACATAATTCCCTAGAGCAACAAATCCGCTTGTTTTTGGCAAGGGAGTAAATAAACAAACACAAGTATCCAGTAAATGTCATTTAATAAAATGACGATAAAATTTTAAACAGGATAAAAATGAGCGTGATCTTTCACAGAAACATATTATATGTCTCTGCCTTTTATCACAAAGATAGTGAAGCAACTGATGAGATCAGTGCAAAATGCATTAAGCTGATTGGTCCAATACAGATTCCTATTCATAAGAAATTTAATTTACTAAATTGGACTATGCGACAGATTACGTAATATATAAGATAGAAAAAGTCCCAAAATATTGTCAAAATTAAAAATTGAGAAGTTTTCCCAACCTAATCAACTTGATTACATAATTTATTGCAAATTGAATTAACTCCCTTACTACATGAAAAGTTAAATGGTTTCAGAATACATAAATATTTTTATTTCCAATAAAATATATATATAACAAGAACATCTGTTAAAATAAGTTAATGGAAATATTGAATCTCGTGCAATACTATAGTATTAAAGGATGCATTTGATGGAATGATGTATGACTTCACCTTTTCAAATCGTTTGTGTGTAAAAATTTAGAAATGTGACATTTTTAACCCGGTGATCGTCTTACCACAGATTTTCACTCTCATATTCTGCAACAAACATAACTGGATAGTTAAAAATGCCCCCTTCCCCTAAAAAATAATTAGTTGATTAATAAATAAATAAATATATGAGACAAAATAAAATAAAATGCTTATTGAGTCATTCATTGTTTTGGGAATTTAGCAATTTTACAAAAAAAAATTGATTTGAATGCAACTAAATCGAAATATATTTAAATGAAGATATTTTTTAACTTTTACCCATCTGTTTGGGGCCATATATTAAATTGTTCTAGTTCTCTCACACAAGTTACTGGTTTTAGCAAGATTAAATTACATTTTGTATTACAGTTGTAATAATATTTAAACTATAAAATACAAATGTTTATCCCCTTCCCCCATCTTTTCTAATAACCCGAGTGTAATTAATCTAAGCAGATAATCATGCATATCCTCTTTTCAGTTATTTTTTAGTCCTCAATTTTTTTTCACTGTCTGTACACTTTCAGTTTCGTTCGTACACAGCCAAAAGGGTTTCACAAACTTAGTCGTAATATTTCATTTTTCAAATCACCACATCATTTCAGAATTAAAATGGAATACCTCAATCAAAAATGGAAACTCTGGTACAAGTCACTTGATGTCAACCATGACGGCACAGTTTCAATGGCCGACGTAGAGGAGTCCCGCAGCAAATTTACAAATCTCCATCATTTGTTAGGAGACAAAGCCGAAAGCGTTAAGAAAGACATGGAGCAATGGTGGATGAAATACATCCTTAAAACAGAAAATAAAGAAGTGTCTGAGGCTCAGTTTCTCGCAGACCTAGCCGCACAATATTCAAAGGACAAGGCTGCCTTTGAACAGGAAATGTCAAATTGTTTCAATACAATTTTTGATGTGATAGACACAAACAAAGATAGATCAATTGAAGCCGATGAGTTTGTTATTGCATTTCAAGCTTTTGGACATGAAAATGAGCAAATCGTAAGAAAAGCTTTTGAACTGATGGGCCCAAAGGACGGCCTTATTCCACTCAAAGACATTGTCAGCGCCTGGATAAATTTTATCACAAGTGAGGACGCCGGTAAACCAGACCCTGTTAAACAAGCCTTTGAATCTGGACTATAATGTTTTAAATCAATCGATACCGGTACCTCAATTTACCAACGATTTACCTCACCGGTGAATTTTGTATAGATGCAAGTTTTTTTATCAGAAAGGAGCGATTCGCAAGCATTGTCATCGTTACTTTCCAGAAATCGAGAAACTGAATTTACATTTTCATTTGAAATTAACACACGGCAAAATACTGTTTATAAAATGGGATATGTGATTTGTTTTAAATAAAATCCTTATTGATTAACAAGTGAATTAATTGCCTTAAGGACTTACCTTTAGAAACTGCTTTAAGATTTAAGGAAATCTAGGTTTAAAATGTGGCTTTGTAGACACACTATCAATTTCATGCTTAAAATTTTAAAGCTTTCAGTTTGCTGTTGAAAGGTATCCAGATCTAATCCCACGGCTGAAATATTCATGTATGCATGGCTGATATTGTAGTTATAATCGTGAATGTTGCATGTAGTGTTACATGTATCACTTAATACTGCAGAGCACAGGTTTAATAATAAAAAAAAGGAAAGAGAGGTAAGGGGAATTCATTTTTAGCTCAACTTGCTATAGCTTCTGCATTACTTGACGTCCGTCGTCTGTAGACCGGTGTAAAAAAAGCCTTTTTTAAATCTTCTCCTCTGAAAACACTAGATCAAACGAAATCAAACTCATCCTGAATCACCAGGGTATGGCTCCTCAAAATGTTGATGCATAAAAGGCCATGTGAGCTTTTGCCATCACTTTGCGTCCGTCCGTCCGTCCGTCAACAATTTAAAAATCTCCTCTGAAACTGCTGGGCATATTGTAACCACACTTGGCCAAAATCATCGCCATGCACTTTCAAAATTGTGTTCGATTAGTCGGCTGGTCAACCAACAAGACCACCATCGCTAAAAATAGAACATAGTGGTAAATTGCAGTTTTTGGCCAATAACTCGAAAACCGTTACAGATATCAATGACATAGGAATAAATGATCAGCGTGATGAGATATACCTAACATGAAGAAAATCTGAAAACCCATCTCCGAGTTATAGCCCATTTCCGTAAGATTTTCAAAATTTTTGCATTCTTTTATTTTTTATTTCAAAAAGTGTAACAGCAAGAGGTCAAGTGTAAATTGCAAAAATGTTCAGCATATCAAAGTCTACCCACCCTGAAATTTTGAAGAAAATTCAAAAACCGTTGCAGGATTTGATGCCCTTTTTTGAAAGAACTTTTAAAATTTCCATAGTTTTCGTGTTTTATTTCCAAAACTTTAGAAGATGAAGGTAAAGTGTAAATTGATAAAATGTTTGCCATGCTGTGGCGACTTCAAAATTGGTGGTGAAAATTGTTGTTGACCGATATTTTCAAAATGGCTGGCAAAAAGGCGAGAAAATTCAACATTGTCCGATTTCAATGAAAGGAGTAGAGCCACGAATAGAGTATATTGGCCCTATAAAACACAAAATTTTAATCTTTATCGTAGCTTTGATGAATGTTCTCTAAAATTATTGCCATAACTTGAAATATATCGGGCAACAATAATTGTTGATTTCTATGACGTCATCAGTGACGTCGAAAACATGACGGATTTCGAGAAATGGCTCAAAATCGGTAGTTTTCAATTCGCTTTTGCAAAATTTCAAGTTGGCCGCATACCTCAACCAAAATAAAATGTTTAAAATTTAAATCCCTGGTAAATTTTTAATCTTTTGCTGCAAATTTTATTTTGGTTGACGATTGCGGCCACTTCGAAAATTTAACATTTGTTTCTATCCGTATACCGTGCACATGCCGTTGGTCCGATGGTAATTATATCAATCGTGCCGCAAATGAAAAAAAAATGACTGTAAATTCAATTGTGGCTTTTACAATAAATCAAATAAATGGTTTTGATATAAAGTAAGATTTTATTTTTATGAATTTGAAGTTCGCGCATGTTTGAAAACAATAAATTATATGACAGGAGAACTAAAGTAAACGTGAAAAGTGTACCGTTAGATATATTTGTAATAAAATATTATTTATTCCATTACATTCCAATACGTTAGATGGAGATATGAAGAGTTTGTATGGAAAAGTTTTCCTAAAATATTATTTTTTTCACCACCAAAACATTGAAATCTTTTGAGCTAGTTATTATCTTCCCTGAAACTATTGGTATCCCCTTATGAATCAAGATGTCTGTAAAGTGAATATCCATCAAATTGCGTTATCAGATGGAATTGTACACCCTATGTAATAATTCGCACACTTCTAGCTCGCCCCCATTTTCAACACAGTTGCCCCAATCAGTGTCTGGTAATCTCGTCCTATTGATGTTTTCAGAAGTCCATACTAATGACAATTGTTTGAAAGAGTTTAAGCTGTATAACAAAAAGGATAAAATTTTACACAACATTTTTACCAATATTTCTTCCTAACGGAATAAATGGCATATGAAAAGGTAAAAATGTTATACCAATTTGTATAAGCTCACCTGACCCAAAGGGTCAGTGTGAGCTATTCTCATCACTTGGCGTCCGTCGTCTGTCCGTTAACTTTTCACATATTCATCTTCTCCTCTGAAACCACTGAGACAAATTCAACCAAACTTTACAGGAATGATGTATGGAAGGTCCTTAACAAAGATTGCTCGTTTCGTTTTGATCCGACAAAAAAAACATGGCAGCCAGCGCGGAACTTAGATTAAACACTGGACCCTAAGGGAAAAATAACATTTTCATCTTCTCATGTGAAACCACTGAACCAAATTCAACCAAAGTTTACGGGAATTATGTACTAAAAGTCCTTAACAAAGATTGCTAATTTCGTTTAGATCCGATAAAAACATGGCCGCCAGCGGAACTTAGGTTTTAACATAGGCACCTAAGGGGAAAATCAGATTTTCATCTTCTCCTCTGAAGCAACTGCAGTAAATTCAACTAAACTTTACAGGAACGATGTACTTAAGGTCCTTAACAAAGATTGCTCATTTCATTCTGATACGTATAAACACATGGGGCCAGTGAGGAACATATTTTATCATTGGAACTTATGGGAAAATCATACTTTTCATCATCTTCTCTGAAACTATTGAAGCATATTTAACTTTTATTGTATTAAAATGATGTATAGAAGGTCCTTTGCAATGCTTACTCATTTCAATAGTATCAGACAAAAAACATGGTTGCCAATGAAGAACATAGCTAAACATTAGACCCCATTGGTAAAAACATCGTTTTTGGTCATGCATGGCATAGAAGTATTTTGTCAGGTGAGCGATACAGGCTCAGTCTCTGAGCCTCTACATGTAGTTATTTTTGTTCCAATGGAACTTTTGTTGACGGGAACAAAGAAAGGAAATATACGTTAAGAAGTTAATGTTGAAAGGCTTAGTTAAAATATGTATTTTTGAAATTCAAGGCGAATATACGGTGATATTATATCTCAACTGAATGTTGGTGTTACCACTGAATGTTGGTGTTACCTTTCAGTTTGCGTGATAAATATATGTTGATCTCAAGTACACGCTCAAAAAAGATCTTGAAAAATATGGTGATCAGTTATTTTTTCCTGCAAAAACTGAATGGAATAAACGGGTCACAAAATTCTGGCAAAAAACGACTAGGTATATAATAGTGTTGCACACATCTCTATATAAAATGAATGATAAAGTGTTAGTAAGGTGAGCTGCAAAGGTGGAATATATGATTCCGATTGGCAACTGTGATGAAAATCATCTTTTTAAACCCGTTAGCATCTGAAAATCCAGCAAGGTCTATGGCTGGATTTGAACCCGTGCTTTAAAGCTTTAAAGTTAAAATCAAGTCATAGACCTTGCTGGATCTTCAGATGGTAACAGGTTTAAAAAGATGATTTTCATCACTGTTGGCATTCCATATATTCTACCTTTGCACATTACGTTACCAACACAACATCATTCATAAAATATTTTCTCCATCTCTAGTGTTTGTAAGAGTTCTTTGTTCCAATATTTTTACGTTTGTTGGCGATCCTGCCTCCATCACCAAAAATTGCTGTAGCGTTGTTCGACATCTATAGCAAGTGAATTTCACTGAGCCGGCGTTATGTTAGAATGGACTTTAAATTATCGTGCCAAGTTCCGATGCTGTATATGTTATTACTCGGCATTTTCGCACATGGTTATGGAAATGTTACTACAGTTTCCGAGCTATTTGCTTCTGAACTGGATACTCATTTGGTCACTGGTAAACAATACTTTTTGACACATCGTTACTCGTTTATTTTGTTTGTTTGTTTGTTTTGTTTTGTTTTGTTTTGTTTTGTTTGGGGGGGGGATTTACTTGACTCTCCGAAAGTATTGACACATTTTGTGATTCCTTTTTGGTTATTCAAAATGTTGGATTTCAGAGCTAACTTTGTAACAAAGTTGTACTATGAATTTCTTCGACAAAAGATTGCCCGTTGCCATGGCAACATTACTACAGTTTCCGAGCTATTTGCTTCTGAACTGGATACTCATTTGGTCGCTGGTAAACATTTGATGTATTTTGCAAATCAACATGTATTTTTGGGAAATGATAGTTACGAAATACCATCAATATTAAGCATTTCTATACCGTTTGTATAATAAAACAGCAGTTACTATGGCAACAAGAGAACCAAAGACATAAGGATTTGTCTTTTATGTTGCAAGTAGTTGTAATACATTATATATAACAATATACTGAATTTCTGTAATGCTTTAGAACGCATAAATGTGAAAGAAGGAAGGAATTTCAAGCCGAAGATGAAAATAATGAAATAGCCGTTGCCATGGCAACAACATGTGCTCTATTTGGGAATTAAAGTTATTTTTATGCAAATTATAGTGTCTTCTATAAAGGTCACAAATATTATCAAGATCTGAAATTGGGCCGATTTTGGCCCTTCGTGGCTCTACTCCTTTGGTTTCCAAATTGATATTGATGTTGCCACTTCAAAAACCGGTGTTGAAAATTGTTCATTGAGTGCCATTTTCAAAATTGCCGCCAAAAAAGGCGAGAAAATTCAACATTGTCCGATTTCAATGAAATTTGGTTTTCGAATTGATATTGATGTTGCCACTTCAAAAACGGTGTTGGAAATTGTTCGTTGACTGCCAATTTCAAAATGGTCGCCAAAAAGGCGAGAAAATTCAACATTGTCCGATTTCAATGAAATTTGGTTTCCAAATTGATATTGATGTTGCCACTTCAAAACCGGTGTTGAAATTTGTTCGTTGACAGCCATTTTCAAAATAGTCTCCAAAAAAGGCGAGAAAATTCAACATTGTCCGATTTCAATGAAATTTGGTTTCCAAATTGATATTGATGTTGCCACTACAAAACCAGTGTTGAAAATTGTTCGTTGACTGCCATTTTTAAAAGTTCTCCAAAGAAGGCGGTAAAATTCAACATTGTCCGGTTTCAATGAAATTCGGTTTCCAAATATGCATTGGTGTGGCAACTTTAAAACCCATACTAATTGAAATTGTTTGTTCATCGCCATTTTCAAAACGGCATGCAACACATCCATTTTCAATGAAATTTGGTTTCCAAAAAAATTTTGATGTCAGTACTTCAAAACCCGTGTTGAAAATTGTTTGTTGACTACCATTTTCAAATGGCTGCTAAAAAAGGTGGGAAAATTAAACATTGTCCTATTTCAATCAAATTTAGTCTCCAAATAGATATTGATGTCGTAACTTGAAAATATGATGTTAGAAATTGTCGTTGACTGCCATGTACAAAATGATGTCTCAACTTCAAAACTGATGTTCAAAGAGGTCCTTGACAAGAATGCTTTTGTAAAAAAAAAAAAAAAAAAAACAACAAAGAAATATAGTAAAACATGATCAGACTATAAATACAGTTCAAGATATTGATGGTGTTCGAGCTACCAAAGTTTGAACGACTGAAGTTCAACTGTATAACTTAGTTACAATGTTAGCTTGATTGCGGCGACTGAAAGCCAGGGGAGCGATGCAGGCTCCTGGGAGCCTTTGGTTTTATAAACTATAACAGATAGCCGTTAATTTTTTATTGCAAAAATATTAAGCATATCAAGATCTACACACCTGGAAATTTTGAAGAAAATCTGAATACCCATATAGGAGTCATTGCTCTTTTTGGTCAAATATTTCGTGATTTTATACATTTTGTCTTATATTTCAAAAATAGTTGGAGATGGAAGTCAAGTTTAAATGGCAAGATGTTTAGCATATCAAGGACTACATTTTGTTGAATATCATCAAGTTGTCCGACCTCATCCAAGATGGCCGGTAGCGGGAACTTTAACATTTGACACTATGGGTAAACATTTTCTAAGATCTCATTCTCTAAAGCTACTAAACCAATTTGAAGTAGACTTAGTCATATAAGTCTTTAGTTAGCCGCTATAAAAATGTGTCAGGCAAGTAAGCATCGCATCCGAGATGGCCACTAGCAGTGAACATAATTTAACATTGGACTTTATGAGTTTGTCTTTTATTGCAGTGTGGAGTTGGTAAAACAATTCCCCGTGGTAGAGATGCATGCTCTTTATTTTTCTTAGATATGGTGTACTTGTACATGAGATATTATCTCATGTGTACACTTTTTTCAATCACTATTAACTAAATTTATGTAAATTCTAAAACCTTAGGATGAACTCCCGCCATCGTAGTTTTGTCCTTAAGTATTTTTGATATAACTGATTATTCGGATTTGTTTGGTTTTATGCATTTAAAACATTTTTTTAAATTATGGATTTCCTTTGTTTGGGTTCTAGTGCTGCTGANATTTCCGAAATAGCCATACAGCTCATTAAAATTATTGCAGTTGGAGTTAACATATGAGTTATGGTCTCATGTTCATTTACTCCATATCCTTTCGTAAAATATTTATGAGAAAGCATTCAAAGATCATGGCCTCTGAAACAACAATGCCAATTGGATCCAGATTTGGTGTTATAGTTCTTTGGTGATCCTCTTAAATAATATGTCTGACAAGTCCGAGAGATAGAGTAAAATCAAATTTGGTAAAGTAGGCCACAATTAAAGGGTAAAAAAGACATGATTTAAGGTAGTACACCTAGGTTAAGGGAGATAACTCTTTAAATCAGCAAGGCGTTTGAAACAGCCTGTGTCATTGACACTTTTATTAAAGCATTTATGTGAAAAAGAATCAAAATCATCTGTGTTACTTAGAAGCGTAACGTATATTTATGAAAATGATTAAAACAAACATACAGGTGATTTTTAAGAGTTATGTCCCTTAACCTAGGTCTACCTCCTTAAAAAATAAAAACAAACTAAAAATGACAAAAGCGGAGACATACTAGATGAAATGCCAAACATTGCGGTCTTATAGCCTTCAATTAGAGTGAAACCGTACAGAAAAACAAAGAATAATTTTGTACTTAGGTACAGACCCGAAAACAGAAACTTGCAATATCTAAATTTAAAAGAAAAAATGTTTAAAACTAAGGTTAAAACATCTCACTTGTTGATTTCTCCTTATTAGAATATTCATTTCAGTGAAAACTATTAGATGAAAGTGTGTTTTAAACCAAAAACATAAACATAAATATCTTTCATACCTTTTCATTTTTATATATCATAATAATGCAACTACATTTTTATAAAACTAACTGCAATTAATTGTTTAATATTCACAACAATTAATGTCATAATTTTCTAAAATATTTTTGAAATGATTTCCTACCTTTCATGGCATTAGAATGCCACCAAAACTGTGTTTTCCTAATCTAAGAAATGATAGAAACAGCACTTAAGACCAAAGTTATGACATGTTTATTAAGATTGTCTTTGGACAGCTTCGGTTTACACCCTGACATATGTCATAAGACAGTCCTAAGATGGTCCTAATTATCATCCTAAGATATGTCTTAGGACAAATTTTAGGATACTTTGGATGACACGGCACCTGGAGTTTTATTCATGTAGACTGTTGCAAGTAAGTTTATTCGATCATTAGTATTAAGGGCTGCTCTTTTGTTCCATACAATGGTTATCGATGCGTCCATTGGCGAGCAATCCATCGTCACGTCGCATTTGAATACAACATTTAAATTTGTTAAAATTTTTGAAAAACGATATGAATCAAATATTTCCTTGTCGCCAAGAGAGTTTTGGTTGAAGCAAGTTTGGTGTTTGTTATCTGTTTATTGTTATTGTTTTATTTTATTTTCTATCAGATACCAACAAATGAAATCATGAGACATAAGTTGTCGAAATGGCTATATGCTTCAATATTTTGTTATCACGAGCCATATGTCATTTGAACATGTAGGCAAGAAGACCTCTAAAACCTGCAATTATAAACACGAAAGGCTTACACTCTGACCAATATCTGGGAATGCAATTCAACTTTGATTGTGTTTGGCATCTGTCACATTGACATCGAGTTGATAACTTTTTCACTCTCCATGTCTTCTGTGTTATGGAAGCACATGGGGAACAAATCATACTTATCCTTCAGCAGCACCTGATTATACGACGTCTAGTTTTTGTGGGGTTCCCACTGCTGTATTGGTTTAGTTTTGTTGTGTTCTTATTCATTTTGATGAAATAGAGTCGTGATTATCTTTTGTTTCACTATGTGAATTGGACTGCATGTTTTTTTTTTATTATTATTTTTCTGTCTTAGAATCGAACATTTTGCTTTCCTTTTGTTTCGTCGTTCGTTAGTTGATCTATTCTGTTATCTGGTGTTGTCAATATTAAAAGGATAAATTTTTATTTAAAATTAATATTATTCCATGACAAGTAGTAACATGGATGTATATGTAGTGTTGTTCTACCCCAGCATATAAATTTGGCTCAAACAGGTGCTCGGAGCCGTCTTCAACTTACTTGCGGTCGTCAATTTTCCTGTGGTTTTCCATCTGCTTTGTCCTTTTGCATCTTGGACTTTCGCTCTTGACATTTTGATGCTACCCTTATTTGCTATAAGGTAAAATGTATGAGTTTTTGTTCATTGTTCAAGAAGAACAACAATTAATACAAGCGTTGTTCAGTTTGCTTAACCCTACCATGTATATGAAGGGATTTTTGCCATTATACATTTACTCCATATCCAGTTATCTGTTCATTCAACCACCCCCTTTATCGGGAGATATTATTCATTGTTCAGCGTATTATATGATTGGCCATCGCAATGTAATACCTTTTATGATTCACTGAATTCACCTGTCTAACACAGAGACAAATACATATATTTTTTGGGAGAATCTTTATTTGCAGATATAAAAATTGGGGGTCACCGGCCATATACATTGTAAACGTGGAATCGTTTAAAGTTTTTTTTATTTGAAATCATAGAAAAAAATTTTCGAATTTTAACAAAAAATCATAATTATCTTAGTTCAGATTGATATTTTAAATTATTAACTAATATACTTGACTTCATTTTGCATAAACACAATTTGGGGGGGGGGGGG
>MJUU01004305.1:0-20869 GCA_002080025.1 Modiolus philippinarum | reverse complement strand
AAAACTTCTTTTTTTCCTTTTATTTCTATTCAACTCATCTTCCCTTAAAAGAATAGGAGTTCTGATCAAATAACTAAATACCGAAGTCACTGTGAATTTACTTTCTGCATATGCGCATTTCGACAACTTATGTCTCATCAGTGCAGATAAAATCTAAACGTTTGGAAGACCATAAACTCAAAGATGTTTGAAAACCGATAGAGAACAAATAACCAAAGTGATCTAAATGTAAAGCCAAAATCAGCTAAGGACAGAGCTTTGCATGAGGGAGATACTCCTTAGTTTTGAATAAAATTTACAAAATTTTAGATATTGGAAGGTTTAAAAAATAATCGGTTTTCGGGTCAGCACCGAAGTACTGACTACTGGGCTGGTGAATACCCTCGGGGACTAACAGTCCATCAGCAGTGGCATCGACCCAGTGGTAAACTGTTTTATTAAACTTCAAAAATCTTTTCGCCAACATTTCCATAGTGAATTCAATTTTTTGTCAGATGCGCAAGAATGTTGCACATTTTTACACCCACCTCTCGTACTACCTTATTTGCTAACTACTTGTATGCTTATGCACATTTATGTATTGGTCCGTACATATTTTATCTAGATATGTTGAGTATCGCAATCGTCTCCCCCCGTAGTATGGCGTCGATTATGTATTTTTTCAATCTTAAAACTTGAATCATTTACAAATGTAATACAATGTAAATGTCCTGTACATTTGCATGCCATTTTAACTTATCTGGCTTCAGTTATCTATTTTGCAGTTTAGCAGAAAGTCGAGGCCTTTTTTGGGCTGCTTCGATGACACTTCTACAGATCAATGACACATTTAAGAAATATGATCAGTAAAGCATCTGATTTTATTTCATGGTAGAGTAGCCAGATCTCCACCCTAAAAACACACACACACACACACAAAACAAAAACTAACCAAAACAAAAACAACGAAAAAAGAAAAACAAAACAAGAAACACACAAACATCCGAACAAATGAAACAAAACAAAACACAAAACACAAAACAAAACGAAAAAAAAACATAGCAAAACAAAAATCAACACAAGCACAAAACAACTAAAGATACAAAACAAATTACAATAAGGTCATTCAAACAGAATTGGACTATATACATTTTTCAAGGTTACGATTTTGCCAACACTTGGCGTCCGTCGTTGACTTTTCATTCAAAGATCTTCTTTTAAACCAATGGGGCAAATGAAACAAAAACTTGACAAAATAGTCCTTGGGTTATTTTTACCTGTCATTCTAATATCCGCAACGTTCCTGCAAATTTAGTGCGTTTATGTCCATACCTCATCCAAAGTGGCCTCTAAACATTGATAGCTTATTATAAGACCTCATTGTATAAATCCATTCAGAAATCTTCTGGAAACATCTGCATCAGTTGTAACCAAACATAGTCACTTCACGAAAAACAATCGGTTGCTTTGTTAACATATATTTGTTGAGACTTTATCTGATATGTACAATTTCCCTATATCCTTCTATTGTTTATCACAGTAATATATCGGTTCATCGTGTTTGTTACGTTAATATGAATTCCCAAGTGGAAGTCAATGGCACCCAAGCTTAACATTATACCTTATCTTCTCGGATCATTAAAGGTGTAAAATACGGATAACAGGAAGCACCTATACAATGGCTGGAAATTACAATTACATGCCACAATCTGCTAAGGAATTACACAGGAAAAACACGAATAAGACAAAAGACAAATGTAAACAACGATAGGAACTTTTGACAGCCGGACTTGGACCATGATTTAATTGGATGAAACGTGCACAGGCTCTTCGGAACCCCTTATTAAAATATTTACTGTCCTGACTTTGATGTGTAAATAATAGAATTAAATGGTAATATTTTTTCAGTCAAGAAGGTTTGCTCCTCATGTTTTGGGATTTCACTCATACTTTCGGAATCCTGGTGTTTTATCCGTTTAAAAGCATTAAATCTTTTTGCCCTTTTGCCCATTGACCCCCTTATTTTTCCCATAAATTCATTTTATACATCTTTATGAGCATTTTGTCAAAATTTCAATAATTCTATATATGCGGACACATTCATTCATGGTCAAACATTGCTAATGCCAATCTATGAAAAATCAGAAGAGTTAAGTTTCCCGCCAAATTTTCAATCACTTATATCTCGAAAACGAGATCATCAACCTATCATTTTTTTTCTCACTAAAAGAACTTCTTGTTTAAATTTCTAACAAAAAATCATGTTTGTTTGAAATCCTATTTATTTTCAAATAGAGTAGCGAACCCCATAAATATGTTATCATAAAAATATCACAAGAAATCGTCTGAATATTATTTTATGTTTTATATGTGAAAACTAATTTTGAATAGAGCAAATAGACTTGTGTTAATGTTTCCATACACTCAAACATAGTTCGGAAATAGATTTTTATATGATAATAAACACGCATCTTTTGTTGAAGTGAAAATAAAATACATTTGTACGACAAGGTATAAGTATATTTTCAAGCTTAACAAGTAAATTTTGCCAAGTCAAAAGGGTCTTCAGTTTGGTCATTACAAGTACTAGGTAATTGTAACATTAACATATTCATTATATGCAAGAAGCGACAAAAACATCATACTAATTCACACTGTTTTATATTAAGGTAGGCACATTTAAAGACTCGAAGCAATTGCCCTGGCTTAGAAATAAGATGTATAATAACTCGTTAAAATCGTGACAGTTCCATGAAAGTTTTTTTTTTAATGTTACATAGGGGTATTTGTAAGTTTTGTGGTTTGGACAAATGAAAATACTGTGGATTATATGTAGACCTAATAAAAAAAAAAGGCTGTACTGACTTCATTTTTAACGGAAAACGAAATTTCAGAGAATTTAAATTTAAGGGTGTAAAGATGGGAATGTTCGACCTTTGCATGAAGGTATAATTAATGCCTGTGTGGACATGTTTCATTTTTGAAGAGGGATGAGTGCGGATTTCAAATAATGGTGACAATCAGATTTTTTTGACAAATGGGGGTGGGGGTTCTGGTTGCACCGGTATTAATCCAGTTCACGGATTATCACACGTAGCAGTTTTTTAACATATTAATCGATTGTTGAAATGTTAAGTATCAGCTGTCTGTGAAAGTAAAAGAATGTGTATATTGTTCCTATGTTTGGGCGATTTTCATAATATGCCGGTCAAATGTTGTCAAAAATCGTTACGATGGTCTCTGGTCACTTTTTGTGTCTCTGCTACATGTATTTCCTAGGAATAAAATCAATATATGCCAACCTTGTATGTTTTCTTACAAATAAGTAGTTGATCATGGCTATAAATAGCCTTTTGTGTCCATTGTAACCATTTTACAGCATTTGGGAAGATGATACCAAAACCATTTTTTTTGTTGCGAGTTCATACATTTGCCTTTCAAAATGGCAGCTAGTTTGGTTTTGTTTTTGAGGTCCTGTGCAACTAATTTCAAAATGTTGTCATCTGTCAAAATTGCATTCAAGTGGTTCAGTGGTGGAATCTTTTATCTTAAAGTATGAAAATACATTTAAATTGATTTTGTTAATATTAACGGGAAAGTAGCCACACATTTATGGTGGAAATTAGCTCAAAGCCAGTAGAGCTTTCGTAGCATTAGTCCGGAATCGGAAAGTTAACAATAATCCACAATAGTGATCATTGTGCTCTATAAATATAACAAAAAAAGAAAAAGAAAAAACAAAAAATCCAGTGACTTAATATATCAGGCCAAGAATATATTTATTAATTATTCAACTACTATATAAGATATTAGGTACATTCATATACCTCTTATAAGTATCGCCTTAAATTTGACATTTAAATAAATTTATGACATACTTAGCAAGTTTTATATAGCCGGAAGTTAACTGTTAATATCAATATGGCAATATCAGACAGCCTCGTTCTGAAAAGCCATATCAGCCCGGTGATATGGCTCTTTCAGCCCGGATATGATGATAACTACTAACTGGAAGAATACAATAAACAGATTAAGATATGGCCTTTTCCATATAGTAATATATATGTTTTAGTTATCAAGGTCATCACGTGTAGGATTGTAAGAATTCTGGTAGATACATGCATGATTTACAAACGGTTATCTGACAAATAACAAATGCATGCATTGACAAATTATATCTAATTTATCTACTTTTAAAACTCTGTTCAACAACGGCAACCATCTTCAATTGGGCCCAAAATTTGAAAACATGTTTTCTAAACGTTTAATTCAAATAGCTTCAAAGGTTCTTTGCAAAACAAATTTAACTTTTAAGGGGAAAAGACCACAAGTTAAAAAGGGGAAAACTAAATTCACTTCTTATGATTGCGGGTAAGTAGACAATGACAAACTTCCCATTTCATCTTAAATATATTTTAAATACAAATTTAGTTTAAATGGTTTACAATTTTACCTTTTATTTTAAATACAAATTTAGTTTAAATAGTTTACAATTTTACCTTTTGGCAAGTTTGAAGTCCTCGATTGTCCTTACAAAAAATATGCCAGCAAGTTATTACTCATTGCAAGCTGGTTAGCAGGAGCTCCGGGGCTACAGAGCTATCGGGCGCGTCGCAGTTGGTGGCTAGGGGAATGCCCTGTCTAAGCCGGGAACATAATACGGAAATGTTGCTAAACTGTGCAGAGAAACGCCACGCTCCACCTGGGGCCATCTTTGATTGCAGCAATCTTCAAAATGTTTCTATGTTCTTACATGTGCAGCTTTTTACTATTTGGTGTCATTCATGTACTATTAATTTTGCATTTTTTTTTCGTTTCAACGTAAAGCTCTTATCTTATAACATTTTTGTATCGCGAATCAATACACCAGAAATAATTGATGTTGACATCCATTTTCCTGAACGATATATTTACTGATCTGATTTTCATCTAGAGGATTTAGATTATTTCATAACGTCGATCGTTCCTGGTTTTTTATTTCTTTCATACTTTTCCGAACCCGTGATATGTATATTGTCGAAATGTCCTTAAAATATATATAAATATAACTAATTTTTTGGATTTCTTAATTTGATTAAACTAAACAATGTAAATTTCTTGTCATAGAATATTTGTTTGTCTGCAAAGAAATTGACGATTCTTAAATTATGATAACTTATATTGTAGAGGAATGGATTACTTAAACACAAAATGGAGACTTTGGTACAAGTCGTTGGACGTAAACCATGATGGAATGATTTCTTTTGCGGATGTTGAGGAATCAAGGAGTAAATTTGCAGAGCTCCATCAATTACTCGGCGATCAAGCAAAGGGAGTTCAGGTCGACATGGAGGCATGGTGGACCCAATATATTTTGCCTTCAAAAGATGCAAGTATTTCAGAACAACAGTTCTTAGACCGATGCCAGTCACAATTTTCTGCCGATAAGAATGCCTTTACAAACAAAATGTCGCAATGCTTCAATACAATTTTTGACGTTATCGACACCAATAAAGACAGGTCAATTGAATTGAAAGAATTTATATATGCTTTCCAAGCATTCGGACATGAAAATCAAAGTTTAGTAGAAAAAGCCTTTAATTTAATGAGCCCACAAGGTTCACCTGTTCCTCTTAAGGATATCGTAGCAGCATGGATCCAGTTTACAACATGTGACGACTCAAGCAAAACAGATGTCGTGAAACAAGCATTTGATGAGGGGCTTTAAATATTGATAACATTCTCGACCCGTAACCCAGGTTTTCCTACCTTGAATGAAGTGCATCAGAATGCACTGGGAACCAGCCTTAGGATCGTACGGCACAGCAGGAGATCGAAAGTACCGGTACTAATATCTGTCGGGGAATCTGTGAAAAAGAAAAAAAGATGATGACACTTTTTGGAGATATCTCCATTCCCATTCATTTGTTTTCCTTTACCAAACACAATAAACGCATGTCACTCTATTCTTATGGAAATCTTTTTATTTTCATGCAAGGCGCAGCAAAAACATAATGATCTGTACCTATCTGTCCTGGTTTCTTGAACTTATAGAATACGATATGTTCGAGTTTCTGGTTGTCAACAAGTCTTAGATACATGTAGTTTATTTAATAAAAATTAATAAAATAACAAATAAAAAGGGTCGATTTCCAAATTGGAGTTATGCAGATGACCATTTTGATAGTTTATGCATTTTCAGTGCACTGCAGTTTAGAATAAAAAGAAAGAAAGTGAAAACCAGATATTAAAACTGATAAAAATATGATGTTTATGTGAGGCAAACACATGTGAGACGAACAAATCACATCAAGGAGGAGATAAAGGCGCAAAAATATATATCCTTTTCACAGCATACTGGGAAAGGCAATTCATTTGTCAACTACAATTGAATTGCAAATGTAATGATTTGAGATAAGTCAGCACTCATTTTCTTTACAACATTCTCAAAGGCAAGGTGTTGTCGTCAATGATTGCTCTTTCAGTTGCATCTGTATTCTGTTCAGGGTAGCTTTTTCCTGTTTTGGGTCCTTTTTTCTCTCATTTTTTTTCTAAGTTATAATTTGATGAGGTAAATTGTTATTTGTGTATGTACAAATGTTTGTTAGTTTTGTGTATAGTGTCAACAAATACTGACACTACATGCGTTGTTACATTTTGTACATTATACATGATACTGTTCGCTTGAGCTATTTGTGCATCTTAACGACTGTACTCGTTTGGTTGATGAACTCTTTATGCACTACACTTTGCTCTCGTAAACTTTTTATTGGATTGAATTACCCACGTCCCTAATTAGTTAAAAGTCAGGCAATATCACGACAAACACCAATGAAAGTAACATTGTGTGCTCAGTCTTGTCATATGATTTGCATCTTCAAGTACACATGTATTATGTATTTAAGATTTAAGTCAGTGAGAATCGAGTCCGAAAAAACAATAGAAGAATGCAAAGGGAATGACAAGATCGGAAATACAAAGACACAAAACATAAGTACAGCATAGAAATAAAAAATGGGGACAAAAATACACAATTTACAAGTAACTGTGTAGTTAACCGAATTTATGATTTCACAATGCAAATCAGTCTGATCAATGAAATAACAAAATACCGAAGTTAATGCAAATTTAGTTTCTTCATATGGCAATTTCGACAAACTTACATGTATGTCTCATCAGTGGAGAAAAAATCTAGTAAACTGATGTTTACAAACTGATAGAGAACAAATAACCAAATACTATCTTAATCAGGTAAGGACAGAGCTTTGAATGAGGGAGATACTCCTTAGTTTTCAACAAAATTTACAAAAAGTTAGATATTGCAAGTTTCCAAATAAAAAATCGGCTTTCGGATCAGCATCAAAGTACTGACTACTGGGCTAGTGAATACCTTCGTGGACTTTCACTCCACCAGCAGTGGCATCGACCCAGTGCTAACAAATAACAAAATTCCTGAAACTGTGGATGCTAAAACACAATTAAATGGGGGATTTGAAATAACTAAAACTCGAAGTTAAAGAAGTGGCTAAAATGAGAACACAAAAAATAAATGGTTAGAAAACTGGGAAATGTTGCCATCACAGAAATAAACTACCAGAAAGTTTGATTGATAAAATATCGAAAGCAAACGAAGTCTACATGCACGTAAACTTTTTGCAAATGCTGAGGTTTCTCAGAGATCGGTATTCAGGGACAATGAATAACATGACCTTTTAAGTCTATGTATCCACAAGACGAAGACATTTCCTAGGCAGTTGATTAAGGGTGTATGACATTTTCTAGGAAATGATTAGGGGTGTGTACACACCGAATCAACCAATTCATCAGATACCATATAAACCAGACGGAATTCCTATTGAAAAAAAAGAAGAAGAAAACACGAGTCACTGACAACTAGGGTTTATATCGTATCAGACGGGTCTTGAACGGTAACATGGAATGTGCTGCGCGGGAAATTCGAATTTTGAACTAAGCCAATCTCTACGATATTCATGTGTTACTTTGCTTGTAGCCAAAACAGTTTACTGGCAAAATTTATTTGTACACATTTAGATATTGCCTTTTAGGTAGTTTTGATTGAAAATGTCGAATGTTAAGCCATTTTTCGACATTGCACACTATTGCGGGTTTGGATATAACTTCATGATCCGCGAAAATTTACTAGCAATGTGTTCTTACAACCGATGTCATTCATTTCCCTTCAAAAAGACTAATACAAGAAAAGCACAACAAATAAACAACCGCAGGGCACTCAAAAACTTGGCATAATTGAATAGTTGTACTTTTGTAAGTGTAATTTTGATTGGATTTGGTCAAAATTTTCAGAGTGTAAATTCCATGGTTTACTGTCGAAAAAAATAACAATGTTATGGAGCAAAGGCATACCAGTTTCCAGCTTCCTGTATTTTTAAAAATCGAGTTAAAGCTTTTTTCTATGATTTTTATTAAGATAGAGATAATCAAACTATATTTCGGATCTTCAGGGTTAATTATAGGACTTTACTTTCGCAAACATCTATTTTCCGGCTCCCAAACACGTCGCCGAAAATATCAGTTTGCAACTGTAACCCTCAGATTCGATAAAATACAGTATAGTTATCTTTTAATCGGAAAATGAAAATTTACACTGCGTTCCTACCAGAAAATGATAGCTCTCTGTAGTATCGTGAATGGGTCTTTACAATACGCTCCGTCAAAGCCTTGTAGAAATGTTTCAGAGTGGTGCAATCTCGATAGTGAGTTATGAATTTATTTCTTATATGTCCTTTCTTTTCACCGAAAAATCATATCACTAGGACTCGAAGCAGAACAAAATTTCAAAGTCAAAATGTATTGTTGCGATTAAATCAGTTATATGCATAGAATATACTTCTTTCAAGGTAGTGGACAGTAAGTAAAGTACCAAAGTTTTAGCCGTTTGATTTTGAATTTTTGTGGCTTTTCATGAATGACCGGAGGGGGTCTCATTCCGGAATCCCGACTTTATTTTTTCTAAATCCTGAAATCCCGAACTACAAAGGAACTTAAAATCTGAAATTCCAATTCTCGCTGCATTTTCCCTCCGAAATTCTGGGCTTAAATTATAGAAATCCCGAGCTTTAAAACTTCCAATCCCGGCATCCCGAAATAGGTCCTTGAAAGAAAAGTACATGTATATATTTTATCTGGATTTTCACCACTATGTGTTTGTAAAATGCTATCCACGAACCCAATCGGAACATCACTGGACCTTTTTCCGGAAAAGTCAGATAATTTTGCCATTGTGGCCAAAGTTATTACGTTCAAAGTTTTTTCGTAAACGACCGAGTGATGTTTAAACTGGGCTCCTGTTGTGTTACGCTGGCTATGCCAGGGTGAGCTCTTGCCATCACTTGGCGTCCATCGTCCGTAGTCGGTCGTCTGTCGTCCGGCCGTCGTAAACTTTTTTTTTCAAAAATCTACTCCTTTGAAACAACTGGGTCAATTAAATCCGAACTTGGCCTGGGTCAAATATAAAAATGTGTTCGGTTAGTCCGAGGCCCAAAAACATGGTCGCTGTTAATAACAATAGAACACAGATGTAAATTTCTGTTTTTGGCAAACGTTACAGATAAAAAAAAATCTGACATGAATTATTTAGAATGCCGAGATCTATCCGCCCTGTAATTTTTAAGAAAATCAGAAAACTTGCAGCCCTTTTTTCCGTAAAACTTTCAAAATTTATGCATTTTTTATTTCAAAAACTGTAACAGATAGGGGTGAAGTATAAATTGAAAAAAAAAATGTTCAGCATATCAAGATCTACATACATTGTACTATCAAATTTTGAAGAAATCCAAACGCCTGTGTAGGAGTTATTGACTGTTTTCACCTTTTTTTTCAAAATACCATATGGTTTATGGATTTTTCCCTTAAAATTGCGTTTTCAAATCTCATTTGGTTAACTTTTCTCTTTTAAGCTTTAGAGAAATTCCCTGCTATAACTTTATTGAAAACAATTAATTCTTTCAGAATCAAGAGCAAAAAGAGTTTTTTGGTACAAATGTTTTCAATTTTCTGCAAAAATACTTCATAATCTTCTCCTTTTTCACAAAATAATAATTTTTGTATATAAATGTTAAATTTGTCCACTGGTGATGTTGCTGTTTACATATATTTAAAAGCAGCTTCTTGGCTGCATAGCCTGCCTAAACTTAAAATTTTACCTTGCATGCCATATCGAGCCTTTCGCCACCTTGCGGTGCACATCCTTCGTCTGTCGTAAACTGTTCATTCAAACATCTTCACTGAAACCGCTGGGCCAATTGGAACCAAACTTTGTTACAATAGTGCTTGGAGTGTCCCCTTTTAAAATATGTGTCTGGTAAGATCGCATGCCATCAAAGATGGCCACCAGCATGATATTTGTCGAAAAACGGACCCTACATGCAAAGATCTTCTCCTCTGGAACTACTGGGCCAATTGAAACCAAACTTGGTCATAATGGTCCTTAGGTGATCCCTTTAAAATTGTCTGGCAAGTCGGTATCATATCCAAGATGGCCGCCAGCGGGGAACGCAGTTTAAGCGTTGGACCATCTTGGAAAGCATTCAAAGATCTTCTTCTCTGAAACCACTGCGCCGATTGGAACCAAACTTTGTCATAATAGTCCTTGGGTGGTTTCCTTTACAGAATATTTCCGACAAGACTACACTTAATCTAAGATGGTCGTCAGCGGTATCTTTGTCGAAAATTGGACCTTATATTCAAAGGTCATGTCATCTTTTCCTCTGAAACAACTGGGGAATATATTCTAAGATCTTCTCCTCTTAAAGTACATGGCCAAAATGGAACCAACTTTGTCACAATGTCCACATAGCATCCAAGATGTCAGTCAGCAGGGAACATAGTTAAACATTGGACCCCTATTGAGAAATGTTTCAGAAGATCTTCTCGTCTTGGAACAAATCTTTGTCACAAATATCCTAACTTTGCCCCATTTCAAAAAAGTCTCCGGCAAGTTCACATCACATCCGAGATGGCCGCCAACATAGTTTAACATTTGACCTATATGTAAGTGTATTTAAAGATCTTCTCCTCTGAAACTACTTGGCCAATTGAAACCAAACTTGGTAATAATAGTCCTTACTTGGCCCCTTTCAAAAATTGTCCGACAAGTCAGCATCGGATTAAAAATAACTGCCAGAGGGGAACATAGTTTAACATTGGACCCCATGGGAAACCATTCAAAGGTAGCAATAGCTCATAGGAGATGGCCACAAGCAGGAAATTTAGTTTCATATTGGACGCTAGGGGAAAACATATTCAAAGACCTTCTTCTCTGAAAGTACGTGGCCAATTATTACTTGGCCACACTGGTCCTCAGCTGGTCCCCTTTGTAAAATGTGTCCAGCATAGCATGTCCGCATTACAGCCAAGATGACCCCACACGGAACATTGTTTAACCGTGGACCCCATTGGAAATCATTCAAAGATCTCCAAAAATACTAAGCCAATTGGAACCAAAGAGAGGCACAAGAATCCTTAGATAGTCTTCTTCCAGAAAGGTGACAGTCAGACTAAGCCCCATCAAAAATAGCTGCCGATGGGGAACAGTTTAATTTTGGATCATATAACATCAATTTTTATTTAAAAAAAAAAACTTCAATATGAGACCCTTAAACAGTCAATAAACAAACTTGAAAATGACACTCTTAAACGATGGGATTATTTTGACTTGTTGTGTCAGCCATGGACCAGGTGAGCAATACAGGCTCTTGAGAGCGTCTTGTTTATTTTTCTTTCCAACTTTCTGAACTGAAAATCCAGAAAGAAAATTATCTGACTAATCGATATAATGATGGAAAACCATACTCATTGTGGTCATTTTGCGTTCGTAACAGAATTACATTTTCCTCGGGATAAATATTGATCAATCATGTTAACTCTATAACTCAGTCATAGAAGACTTGTTTTTTTAATAAAAGTTCAAAAGCAAGAAGCATATAAATGTTTCTCTTATGATGCAAGTTTATTATCTATTCCTTGCACGAATAGTTATTTGTCGTACACAACGAAACTTTGAAGCTGGAGTTAGTTATGAACTTGTTGAATCGCTTTAACAGGAATTCGAATGGTCATGTACAAATAATAACACATCACGCGTGATGTGCTATTACTTTTTCGACGTTTCCATTGGACTACTGTGAAATCTCGTTTGCCGTGATAAGTGTACCTAGCAACGGTGTTGTCAAGAGCAGTTCGGCACTAAATCTTCATGAAAATCATAAGAGAAATAGTTTTAACAACTCGAAAGAATTGTATATCGATGGATATCAACTCTCTTTATGTAAGTTCAAATATAATAAACTCGCCAAAGGCTCTTTTATTATATTTTGATATTACATAACTCTAGTTGATATCCATCGATATACAATTCTTTCTCGTTGTGAAAACTATAAATATCATACCCATTCATAACCTCAGAATATCATGCATTAGATACCATGTTTATTTATAAAATAGGGAAAAACTGCATGTAAGTAAATACATTGTGTATTTTGCTATTTAAAAGTATAAATACTTTGTATCAATTCCTTTACCCTGTTTGTTGACTTTCCTGTTAGATTGAGAACAAATGTTAATTTTATCTGACACTCAAAGGCAGGAGTATTTTTACGAATGATAATAAGGTAATTTAACAATACCTCGCCTGATATACTTATCATAATAAAAGGACAATATGGTTAACCATGGTCAAAAAGGAAAAAAAACAACAACTGAAAACAAGTACTTATAATCTTTGAAAAAAAAGAAAGTCGACGCAGTAAAATAGGTGTGTTTTGGTTTTTCGTTCTTCAAAAAACCAATGGGCAGAACATTGCATGAAGCGATGCAACAATCAGGACGTACATGTAATTTTGACTGAATCTAACATTTTACTGTGACAATTTATAAAATATTACTCCTTTAAAAAAACGTTAACAGTCCTTCTCGTTACAACTCTGATATTTACAATTAGAGACCCGGTGTGCTCGTCTGTATGTGCGTATCACAATGGACGCCATTCTGTTACAGTAGTACCTTTTAAAACTCAATTATCAAAATCTCTTTTCGTACAGGCAGATATATTTATACCCTGCTTCTAGTAAATTCCTAAGACGTTGATTGGTCAAAAGACGTCACGTGCCGACCATGTATATTCCATATCGGGTGACTGATTAATATACCGTCAGTAACAGGCATTACGCGGCGTCGCTGTGCGTTTTGAAATAGATTTTTTCACAATGTGCTGGACTCTCGGCAGGATATAAACATTACGCAGTATGTAAGTGATCTAATATAATGATATATGCACGGTCAGTAAATTGAATATTTGGCTCGAGCTACGAATATTGGGCTCGAGCTATGCTCTCGCCCAATATGAAATTTACTTACTGTGTATATACCATATTAGGTCACTTACAGACTGTGTAACCTATAATATCTTGTTTTCTTAAAGGGGCATTGTATTCTCTTTAAATGCGTCAGAGATTGCACCTGGTTTCACTCACAAAATATCTTGACCAAATAGCTTCCCTTTCTAATTTTCCCCTAAATATATGCTTCAGACTTTTTACAATAAAATTCCAATCAAAAAGGTGCTAGAGGGCCGTCTTGAACTTGCTTTGAGGTATGAGTTAAGCTCATTGTTGAAGGACCCATGGCGACTTCAAGATGAAGAACAACACTAATAAAAGGTGACCATGTATTTGTAGAGACTTAAAATTGTCTCATTTGCTCATTTGCATTTAATCCATATCCCCTTATTGTTTGATCGATAAACTTGGTATTTAGTACATGTATGCATGTTTCAGTGGTGAGTTTTTAATATTTCACTGTAGCTTTAGGTTTCTGTTAAATCGACAAGCGCATTTTCTTTGTTGTACCTTTGTCACAATAATATATGATAATAGTAAAAATCTACAATGGATTTTAAATCCCGAGAAAACAGTAGAAATATCATAGACTGAATTGCCAAAAAGTTATTATTTCTTAGACATACTAAACCATATATTTTCACATAATAAACAACAAAAAATAATGCAGCAAAGCGGAAATCTATCAAAAATTACACGAAGTGCACCGACAAAATTATTTCGATTAAAAGTTCAGGACTCATTTACACAACCGCTTTATGAAAATGGTATTTATGTTTAAACTTTATCGGAACATAATTTACCTGATTACCTGATCAGCAAGGGATTGTATTGTGAGACAAATCCTTGCTGATCGGCAACAATTTAAATCAATAAGGTATTTATGTTACAGTGAATTTGTAAAATCAGGGAATTTGTAAAATCACTGAAAATTCAGGGATTTTGTTAAATCACTAAATTGCTCAGCGGGTTTGTAAAATCCATAATTAAAACCAGGAATTTTACAAAATCACCGAAAAAAAATCAATCATTAGTTTACTGATTCCCTGGTCATGTTTAGGGAATTTGTAAAATGATTTTCAGATATTTTATAACAGCATGTTTAAAATGTTTAGCAGAATAAATTAGATCTATCAAATATCTTAGCTTTAGATAAAAACATTAAAATTTTGATATTTGTAATTAATATTACTGAACTTAAAAGTTTTTAATTATTCAGAATTTGAGATAATTTTAAGTTCGTCGAAATATGGCTCTGGAATCAATGTTCTAAAATTAGGGGCTGTTTTTTTTTCTTGAAAACTTCTTCAAGCATGAAGGAGAGGAAAACTTAAAGAATAAAAATAAATATTTAGCTATCAACTTATATAGGAGAAAACATGCAACTACTATTATCACGTACAAAATTTGTACATGGGTCATCTCAACCTGTACACCAACGTTTAGTCCATGATAAAAAAAAATCCTAGATTGTCCCAATTATTTTCAACCCCTTCCAAAAAATGTTAATTGATATGTGCCAAATTATGGTCATTTTCCTCCAAACTTACAGGATTTTTTTCATAAATGATACAAAATAAACACAGAATTCACCAGAAAAAGATAAATCAGTTTCGTAAGATAAATCATACAACCCCGGTCTGGTTTAGGGAAATAACAAGAAAGTGCAAATGCGATGAGAATGCATTTTGTAATAAATTTTATGAAATATTATATCATGAAAAGCTAAAATCAAAACAGTTTTTAAAGTGGAAATTCAGTGAAACTTGATTTCGCTGTCTCCTGTTCCCAGATACATGTACAGAATAAATAACCACTGACACATTTTCATTTAAAATCAGAAAAATGCTAAGGATATAATATGACTCAATTTGAAATCTCATTAATTAAGATGAATCCATGAAAATATCTGGTTGATTTGGGTCTTCCTGAACTTACTTTTGGACTACCTTTAGATATGTCTTAATCAGGTTTTAACTATCCAGGTTTATGACCGATAAAACAGCAGAACAACAGACTTTTCATTTCTCTACAGAATGGTATTTCAGGTTTTTCAAATTGCATTTGTTACATAAATTGTCAAATATTTTGTTATTTTGGTCCTAATCTACAAGAAAATTAAATTTTGATGTCATAATTTTACTTACATAGGTATGGAATAGTCATCTTAAATTTTGAATTGTTTTATATTATTTATTTTTTGAAACCTTGAGTAAGAATGTTGCCTAAATAAACAACTAAACTGCACATCATTCAGATTTTAATTGTGGAAATTTCAATGAAATCAGTTAAGAAATTGTTTCACAATATTTTTTTAATTAAGTTTTATATTAATTACAGTATTTAGGGAAGAAAACTTGGTGTGCGAATAATTTTGTGCAAGATCTGCTAATATATATCAATTATGTATACCTATAATAATTACTTCTGTTTGTAAATTTATTTAAATACACAAACATCTTCCCCCCCCCAAAATTAGCATTCTTTTAAATCAGTGATTTTGTAAAATCCCTAACAAGAATTTCAGGGATTTTACAAAATCACTGACAATTTCAAGGATTTTATAAAATCACTTAAATGGTCAGTGGTTTTACAAAATCACTAATTATTTCAGGGATTTTACAAAATCACTGATTTTACAAATTTACTGTGACATTTATATAGCATAATCTATTTGACCAAGAGTACAATACAAAGATCTGTACATTTTTGTGTATCACGACAGAGCCTACTATTGGATACACACACTTTAATTGTTTCCTGATATAACAATTTTTAAATAGTTTTACAGTATTCATACATGTATTCTTAATCATGTCCATAATAGGTTCGGACATGAAAGGAAATGAGAAAAAAATACAACATCAATTATTTTTAGTCGCTTGACCCACATTACCTGACAATCTGTTGGGAAATTTGTGAATGCAGTTTGATATGGTCTTTTATTTATAAATGAAAGTACAGTTTATTTATTTTGTTGTTATTATTCCTCGTGCATCGCACATTTACAAAACTTTATTTCCCATAGGTCGAAGAATTAATGCAAATTTTTATTCACCTTGCATCATCCGACAACACCCCTTTTAGGAACCTCAATTTGTTGTACCTGAAAACGTTTTTATCCAATCAGAGTGAAGATATATGGTCATGGGACTCTGTTACCAAGGTTTCAGCATCATAAAGTTCAAAGGTTGAAACGCGAATATACAAAAATGTAGTACCGACTGGGTCGGTAATATTGTTGATAAGAAATTTAACTAATATTCATATATATGTTACAGTGAATTTGTAAAATTAGTGATTTTGTAAAATCCCTGAAATAATTAGTGATTTTGTAAAACCACTGACCATTTTAGTGATTTTATAAAATCCCCGAAATTGTCAGGGATTGTGTAAAATCCCTGAAATTATCGTTAGGGATTTTACAAAATCACTGATTAAACTTTTTAAATAGAGGGGAAGATGTTGGTGTATTTAAATAAATTAACAAACAGAAGTAATAATTATAGGTGTACAAAACTGAAATATATTACCAGTTTTCTACCCTAAATACCGTAATTTATATAAAACTAAATTTAAAAAAAATATTGTTAAAATGTTTCTTAACTGATTAGGCCCTATCAAGTAAATGGGCGCATTACTTTTCCGCAAATTTTTCAAATGTTAATTATTACGTTTCCGCAAATTAAAAGTTTACGTTTCTGCAAATTTTATGCATTACGTTTCCGAAAATTTGCCTGGTTAATCAGGTAGCTTTCATTAAAACTTCAATATGATTTATAATGATTAAATAAAATTGACAAAAATATGATCGTCAGCTTTGTGCATGAATGTACTGGGTGGATCCACACTATTTTGTTCTGACTATTGAGATTAGTTTTAATAAGACATCACTGATAAATCCAGTTATGATTTTGACCATGTTTACCTTTAGAATTTGAAATTTGAAATACAACAATGAGGTGAACATACTGGTCAGATATGCTCTCTTTTTAACCTCTGAAATTTTTTTAAAAAAGTATCAAAACAATAAATACTTGTTGGCTATGATAGTACGTGTTTCTTTTTAATATTTTATGTAATACTTTTGTACAAAATATACTGCGAATGTACGGTGGTACATTTAGGATACACAAAATTCTATTGTTTTATAATATTATGTCGAGCGCTCGACTTATTATGTCGAGCTCTCGACTTATTATGTCGAGCGCTCGACTTATTATCTCGAGCTCTCGACTTATTATCTCGAGCTCTCGACTGATTATGTCGAGCTCTCGACTTATTATCTCGAGATCTCGACTTATTATGTCGAGCGCTCGACTTATTATCTCGAGCGCTCGATTTATTATCTCGAGCTCTAGACTTATTATGTCGAGCGCTCGACTTATTATCTCGAGCGCTCGACTTATTATCTTCAGCTCTGGACTTATTATGTCGAGCTCTCGACTTATTAAGTCGAGCGATCGACTTATTATCTCGGGCTCTCGACTTATTATGTCGAGCGCTCGACTTATTATCTCGAGCGCTCGACTTATTATGTCGAGCTCTCGACTTATTATGTCGAGCTCTCGATTTATTATGTCGAGCGCTCGACTTTTTATCTCGAGTGCTCGACTTATTTTGTAGAGCGCTCGACATATTTTTTTTTCCAATTCCGGATTCTCTGTAAATTGAAATGATATTTAAGACATGTGTAACCTCGTATACATGACCCGGCACTTGATCCAGGGGATCAGGGGCTTCCTCCGTGTACAGAGCTGCTCGTGGGGGGGGGGGGTTGATAGGGGAATACCTTGTCGCTGGCGACGGGGTAGAAAGGGTCACGCTGTATGCAGAATAAAGATCCCTTCTATTTATTTCGATACTGAAGAGTAGGCCCATTTTCCAGTGGCAGTCAAAAATTGTTGCCCGGTTGTCCTTTCCACCTTGATTCTTTCTGTTTTCTTTCAGATTCATGTTTGAAGCCAGGGTCATAATAGAGAAAGCCTGACCACCAACAGCTGTAGGCAAAGACAAAGGTCACGCTCTGTGCAGAATAAAGATCTCTTCTATATATTTCGATACTGAAGAGCAGACCTTTGGGACCGTATAAGAGCCTAAATTTCCAACCCTTCCCTTCTCGAATTCCGTTGCCCGGTTGTCCCTCCCGCCATGGTTCTTTCTGTCTACTCGGCATTATTTTAGCTATATCAGGACGAGAACAAGTTACATTCAATTCAAACATTAATGTGAAAGAAAACAGAAAGAATCAAGGTGGGAGGGACAACCGGGCAACTATTTTTGACTGCCACTGGGAAATGGGCCTACTCTTCAGTATCGAAATATATAGAAGGGATCTGCACAGAGCGTGACCCTTTCTACCCCGTCATAAGCGACAAGGTATTCCCCTATCAACCACGAGGGATGCCCCCTCCCGAGCAGCTCTGTACACGGAGGAAGCCCCTGATCCCCTGGATCAAGTGCCGGGTCATGTATACGAGGTTACACATGTATTAAATATTTCAATCTACAAAGAATCCGGAATTGGAAAAAAATATGTCGAGGGTCGACATAATAAGTCGAGCACTCGAGCTAATAAGTCGAGCGCTCGACATAAGAAGTCGAGAGCTCGAGATAATAAGTCGAGCATTAAGTCGAGAGCTCGACATAATAAGTCGAGCGCTCGACTTAATAAGTCGAGAGCTCGACATAATAAGTCGAGCGCTCGACATAATAAGTCGAGCGCTCGACTTAATAAGTCGACAGCTCGACATAATAAGTCGAGCGCTCGAGATAATAAGTCGAGAGCTCGACATAATAAGTCGAGAACTCGACATAATAAGTCGAGAGCTCGACATAATAAGTCGAGAGCTCGACATAATAAGTCGAGAGCTCGACATAAGAAGTCGAGCGCTCTACTTTATAAGTCGAGCGCTCTACTTAATAAGTCGAGATGTCGACATAATAAGTCGAAAGCTCGACATAATAAATCAAGAGCTAGACATAATAAGTCGAGAGCTCGACATAATAAGTCGAGAGCTCGACAGAATAAGTCAAGCGCTCGACATAATAAGTCGAGCGCTCGACATAATAAGTCGAGCGTTCGACATAATAAGTCGAGCGCTCGACATTATAAGTCGAGCCCTCGACATAATAAGTCGAACGCTCGACATAATAAGTCGAGCGTTCGACATAATAAGTCGAGAGCTCGACATAACAAAATAAAATTGTGTGTGTTCTAAATGTACCACCGTACGAATGTCATAAGTTAAAATATTTTTTAATTTAAAGTTCAAAATTTATTGGATCATGTAGCGGTCGTCGTTATTATTATTTTTTAATTGTATAAACTTAAAAGTCGCAAAATATTTTACAAAGGTGAGATATTTCTTCTGCGGAAACGAATTTTTTTTCTGGAAAAGTAATAGATATTTTTTGCAGAAAGGTAAACTATTTTTTTCTGGAAACGTAATATATTTTTTTCGGAAACGTAATGCCAATTTGCGGAAATGTAAAACGCCGAAGTAAATTTATAGATTCTCATCTACCTGTAACAAAAAATCTGGGGTGGGTGGGACGGTTTTAGTCTATTGATTTTTCTGATTTTCACTAAAATTGATAGATTGAGATAATCATTCTGTAGAGAAATGAAACGTTTGTTATTCACCTGTTTTATCTGTCATAAACTTGAATAATAAAAACCTGATTAAGACATAACTAAAAATAATACAAAAGTAAGTTCTGGAAGGCCCAAAATCAACCATATCAAGCATATATTTTCATTGATTCATCTTAATTAATCAGATTTCAATTGAGTAGCTTAGCATTTTAGTATTTAAAATGTTAGTGTCAGTGGTTATTTATACTGTATCTGGATACAGGAGAAAGCATATCAAGTATCACTGAATTTCCACTTTAAAAACTGTTTTAATTTTAGCTCGGGTGAATTAGGTGAATTTTATGTTTTATTTTGTAACATTTATGGAAAAATGCTGTAAATTTTGAAGGAAATGGCCATAATTTGGCAAATATTAAATTGACATTTTTTGGAAGGGGTTAAAAAAATCGGAATATTTAGGATATTTTTTTATTATTATGGAATAAACAGTGGTGTACAGTGCAAGATGACCCATGTACAAATTTTCGTACAAGATAATAGTAGTTGCATGTTTTATTCTAATGTTATATGTTGATAGTTTAATATTTGTTTTCATACTTTTAGCTTTAAGAAAAAAAAATACCAGCTCATCGTTTTGTAACATTGATTCCAGAGCCATACTGCATCGAACTTAAAATTCTCTGAAATTCTGAATAATTAAAAACTGTAAGTTCGATCCAATTAATTACTAATGTTGAATTCTGTTATGTTTTTATCTAAAGTAAGGATATCTGATAGATTAAACTTAAGATGCTAAATATTTTCAACATACTGTTTGCGATAAAATATCTGAAAATTATTTTACAAAGTCTCTAAATATGACCAGGGAATCAGTAAAATCATGATTGATTTTTTTCAGTGATTTTGTAAAATCCCTGGTTTTAATTAGGGATTTTAC
>MJUU01004304.1:903-13547 GCA_002080025.1 Modiolus philippinarum | reverse complement strand
TCACGGATGAAATATTTAAATTATCCGGAAACGCAGGGGCGTTCCGGCCGGTTTCTGTCTTTTACTCTCTCTCTTCAGTGTGGTGCGGGAAGGAGCAGACGTTTGTAAATTGTGCTCATCTTTGAAAAGTGAAATAATAAGCAATTCTTTATAAATTTGTGTTTTTGTTCTACCGGAGCTACATAAAAAATGGAAATCATTCACCGCGCGCAATTGTCACCGAGAATGGACTAACCTGGCATCTTTTACCTGTCGTCAAGTAATCCAGTATTAACCAAATGTATGTTGACAATCGGTTAAATTTCCTGCTTGTTCCTCATTGACGAATCCAGAGGGGGTTTCCGGGGGTTGGAACCCCCTTTTTCTGGACAATCATGTATTTTTTAATGAATATCTTGAAGTTTTTTTTTTTTAAGAAATACCCTCAAAACTTTTCGCGCCTCGCTCAAATTAGAAAATTCCAACACTTAGAATTTTTAACCTGTCTTATAAAAGCAACGAAAAACGAAAAACAAAAATTTACCTGGGCACAGCGATCTTTGAATATCTTTAATCGTAACGGAGTAATTTTCCATTTATTTATGGTCATTCTTGATTTGCATACAAAACGTAAGAGAAATTTATACAAGATGCCCATTATCTAAAGGAAGTGAAACAGACTTTAATACATTATGTATATGTTGATATACAATTATGGTCTTTTGTAGAGGTCGAAACCTAAAATTGATACTGACCGACGCCGGAGGCGGAGATTAATATCTGAATTTTTAGGTTTATTAAAACTCACATCGACCCATAAAAAAGACCCATAATTGTTTTATTTCATAATAATCAGGTTACTCAAGGTAATAGAAAGGTTTTTTTTAACAAATTTCTTTCAGGATAACATATCTTGTAAAATTGTTAACGGTGTTGTACATTTGTATTTACTTTTCAATGTGCTTTCCAATCTTTTCATACAAAGATGAATGCATCAGGCAGCTATCAGTACATTATTGTATGTTCATGACATTTTTCATTGATTTTATATAACGTAATAAAAATTCATCGATTCTGCAACAAATGTACACGTATTTTTTCAAAGTTTAGATTTTTTCGTGACATATTATCATGAGAAATTGAAATTGCGTCCTTAAAGTCTTTTAGGGAAATAATAAATGAACAACATCTACTTATTGTTACTACGACTTAGTCTGATTCTGAGGTGAAACTTGCAGAACTGCTAAAACGCACATTCCCGAACATACTTATAATAAAGCCTTTCTGATTGGCCGAAAGTCTCGTGACTCCCTGTAAATCTGTTTTTCATTGGCTATTTAAATAGATTCTCAAAATGGATTTCGCGAGTCAATATCGTTTTTAAGCAGACCTGAGAAATGAAAGTAAAAGTGAAAGCGAGTCAATACGATTTTTAATTGAATATCATGTGACAGGTTTTCATCCAATAGATTAACACTATTATAATCATTATGTAATTAATAGAAATATTAAATGAACGATGAAAAATAGAGCAACCTATATCGGAATCGATGTTCTGGGACAAATTGCTGCTAACCCATACTAAAATTAAGAATATAGAATTTCAACAAAACGACTTGGGTAGCTCGATGTAGACATTTATGGTTGATTTTAAAATAGTAACTGTAGTCAATATTTTAATTTTTCATGAACTGATGAAAATAGACCATTCAAACAATTTTTTTCAACAGAATGCTCAGAAAAATATACTTTTAGCATGTGTTCAAATATTTTGCAATGTTTAACAATGATCAATAAATTGTGGCCTTCCGTTTGCAAGTAAGTATGAAAATAGCATTTTTTTAAAATTCGTCTTTCAAACATAAAATCTGTTTACTTTGAAAATCACTCATAGTAAGGATGAAGTTGCTGGTAAAGTTAAGTATCAGAACTACTCATATCACTATTCGAAAAGAGCAATTTTCCTTCTAGGGTATTAATGCTTGTTTGCCTCTAGATATTTTAAAAATTCAGTCAGTATTTAAAATGGTACAAAATAAATGGGTTGGTCTAAATTTTGCTAAAATTTTAAAAAATCTACCAAAGCCAAAGCCTTTATAAAACCAAGTTTTTTTTATTTAATTGCAAGGACATATGTATTTTAATAGTTGCACTTTCAAACTTTCAAATACGAAACATAACACTCGCGCGTACAAAACGCAAGGACGAACTTTAATTCAATTTAGAAAACAGATTTTTAAACAATCAAGTTAATATATCATGATCTGCGCTGACGTTTATGCTAATTATTTGTTTGTGGATCATAACTAAAAAAAAAGCCTTTCACAAATCATTCATTGAACATTTGGTCCCCTTTCCTTCCGCAGTTTTACAAGAGTTGTTCAAAATGTAAACCAAAGGCTCACATATGAGCCTGCATCGCACATCTGGTAGCTATACTGCTCTATAAGATTATCCCACAGGGTTCATTGATTAATCTGTGGTGACAGCCAATTAGTAGTAAAATCTTTCGTCTGGTAGATTACTGTCATTTTATTGATTGATTAGTTAGAGTTTAACGTCCAATGAGCAATATTTCAGCTATATCAGGACGAGAACAAGTTAATCAATTCAAAAATTGAACGTATCAGAAGAAAGAAATAAAGGTGGAAGGGACAACCTGGGCAACGACTTTTGACTGCCACTGGAAAATTGGAGAAATGGGTAGGGGCAGGAAATTTAGCCTTCCATACGACACCCAGTGCGTCTACTCTCTTTAGAGAAATATAGAAGTGGTCTTTATACTGCATGGAGCGTGGCGTTTCTCGACACAGTTTGGCTACAATGGTTCGCGGTCAGGCTTTCCGTATTATGACCTGACTACCCCGCATAGACAGGGCATTCCCCTATCCACCACCTGGGGACGCGCCCGGCAGCTCTGTAGCCGAAGCCCCTGAAAACCGATTCAGGTGCCGGGACTGTCATTATATATCAGTTTGATGTATGAATAACAAAATACCGAAGTTACTGTTAATTCATTTTCTGCATATGCGCATTTCAACAACTTATGTCTTATCAGTGCAGATAAAACCCAAATATTTGGGAGTCCATTTACCGAAAAGATGTTAAATCTGATAGAGAACAAATGAAATGATTTTCAAGAATACACATTTTACAACATTTAAGAATTGAATGCATTATTTTGAAGTTTCATTGGGGTATGAAAGTGTTGACCGAAGCACATTTTTAATGAAGCGCGGTAGCGCTTCATGTTGAAAATGTGCGTTCGGTAAACACTTTCATAACCACTATGAAACTTCAAAATAATGCATTTAATACTTATAATTACATTTAAAACCAAAGCATAAAAAAAACAAATTTATCAAAATGTTAGTACGTATTCTTTTTTTACTAATTCGTCCGCCACGTGGTCATATGATCAAATGTGTTTCATGGGAATTGCAACTTCACATTGATATGTCACGTGAGCGATGTTCACCTATCAAATCGACGGAATTCAAATGAATATTCATGAAATGTAATTATTTTCTCATAGAATTCTGTGTTGAACTGTATTCCCCGGTGGTGGCCATTTTGAATTTCTAATTGGTATAAAAATATAAAATTTTGTAGATTACCATGCCCAGTTTAAAATCAACTTTATATATGAAGCATTGTTCAAGACATTTTCCCATAGGGTCCAATGTTGAGCAAAGATTTGCAGTGGTAGCCATCTTAGATTTATGATCGGTACTAAAACGTACTTTTATTAAATGACCATGTTGCTACCATGCCTAGATAATTTCAACTTGGTGTATAAAAACAGTTTTCAAGAATGAACAATTTACAACATTTTCACATCAGTTTTATGTCAAACTATGTTTCCCAGGGATCGCCATTTTGGATTTGTGACAGGTACAAAGATATAAAATTTGGTTGATGACCATCATATTACCATGCCTAGTTAAAATCAACTTGATATATGAAACACTTTCAAGAATTATTAATTAACAACATTTTCCCATAGGGTCCAATGTTAAACAAAAAATGCAGTGATAGCAATCTTAGATTAATGATCAGTACTAAAATCATACATTTGTTTAATGACTATGTTGTTGCCATGCCTAGTTAAATTCAACTTGATGTATGAAGCAGGAAGGAAAAATTTACAAGTTTTTTCCATAGGGTCCTATGTTAAACAAGAGCTGTCGCCGAATGGCAGCCAAAGATACCCCCCGCTCATTGAACCCTGAATCGATATGGTAAGTGCAAAATTAATTTGGTGTGGACACAATACAGGTGCGGACACAGTACAAGTGTGGACACAATGATATAATCTTCAAGAAAAAACTTTTCACAAGGGTTCCAATAATATAAAATTCACCCTTTTCAGCCTATTTGACATTTCACACATCTACATATAGTGTTCATCCTTTGTCTAAAGTTTCATCAAAATCCAAGTGGATTAAGAGGAGTTGTGTGTCAGAGGTAATCCATACATAGGGAATCAAGGAAAACTCAAAGTTAAATTATCTCCCCTTTCTGGTTTCTGACAATAATTATATTCCTTCATGCACATCTCCATATAGTGTTCTTACTTTGTGTAAAGTTTCATTAAATTCTTTCAAGTGGTTTAAGAAGAGTTGCGCTTACGAGGTAACCCATACATGGGGAATCAACAAAAAGTCGAAGTTCAATTATCTCCCCTTTCTGGTTTTGAGCAATAATAATATTTCTTCATGTACATCTTCATATAGTGTCCTTCCTTTGTGTAAAGTTTCATCAAAATCCTTCCAGTGGTTTAAGAGGAGTTGCGCTTACGAGGTAACCCATAAAAAGGGAATCAACGAAAAGTCAAAGTCAGATTATCTCCCCTTCCTGGTTTCGGACAATAATTATATTCCTTCATGCACATCTCCATAGTGTGTCCTTCCTTTGTGTAAAGTTTCATCAAAATCCTTCAAGTGGTTTAAGAGGAGTTGCGCTTACTAGAAGTGTGGACAGACGGACAGACGGACGGACAGACGGACAGACAGACAGGGTGATTCCTATATACCCCCCCAAACTTTGTTTGCGGGGGGTATAACTATATGCCCCGTTGGTGGCCATCTTAGATAAGAGGCAAACCTAACGAAAAAATGTTGAAATTGTAGTTGTTAATAGGCTGAACACTTTTGCTATTCAAACTTAACCTCTATCTCAAATAGTTAAACATTGAAAAAAAACATGAAAATTCAACGAAAAAATCGAAGCAACTCAAGTTCATCAGATTTTCTTCAAAATTATAGCGCAGGTAGATCTTGACATACATTTTTGTAATGATAACATAACCTCTTTCTCCTGTCGTTTTCAATATTATTTTACAAAAAGTTTTCAAATATTACGGAAAAAGGGCAATAAATCCAAAACATGTTTTAGATTTTTCGTCAAAATTGCATGGCAGGTAGATCTTGCCATGTTGATCACTTTTATTCAGTCAGATTTTTGATATCTGTAACGATTTTTGGGTTATTTGCAAAAAGGCAATGTACCCCTATGTCCTATTTTTAGTTTGGTCTACGGACTAATAGAACTCAATTTTGAAGCTGAATACCCTGGTGATGATTCAGGCTAAGTATGGTTATAGCATTTTCAGAGGAGAAAATGTTTGAAATCGTTGACGGACGGACGAAGGACGACGGACGACAGACGCAAAGGGGTGATAGCAAGCTTTGTCAACGGGTACATGTATGTACAAACACATATTTTAACCAAGATCTCTCAATGTTGACTATTCTCTTAACAGACAGTTTAGAATGTGGCTTTTTATAAATATTAATTCTCTCGGTGACTTTGGTAATAATTTTATCTTTGAACAAAGTTAGAGCATGTTTGTCTGCACTTTCGCGTTTACACCATTTTATACAATACTTAACGACTGCGTCGTAAATGATATCAAAACAAGCTTGCCAGTTAATTTTGGAAGTTGGGCGATATTCAGGTTTTTTTCTAAATAAAAATCTAACACAAGAATTCTGCTATGCATATGTATACTCGTCACTGTCAAATTCGATATTCAAATTGTCACAATATAGATCAATATACAATGTATTTCTCAATATAATTATTGTATGTATGTAAAGTTGTATTAGCTAAAGCATAGTAACCTTGCGCTTGCAATGTAACACAAGAATTCTCCTTATGCATACGTATACCCGTCAGTGTCAAATCCAATATTCAAATTGTCACAATATACAATGTTTAATTAGCTATACCACGATCTTTCTGCAAGGAAGCTCTATGGAATAAACCTAGCTAGGACTTGGAGTTTAGTGCTCCAGACTCTCCAATGGAATATTTGCCATTTTGAGATTTTTAGGGTTCTACCTTTTAGTGCAGCAACCTGTCGTGAATATCCAGCCTATTTTTTTTAGTTTAATCAACAAGCATGACACACGGCTAATTATTTTAAAGGTTTAAAGTTTGCCTTAGGAAAAAGTTTTTGCCTGCAGTCAGAAACCCGAACAAAAGAACTGGAACTCTCCCTATAACGAGGTAAAAGTATTTTTTGAGTTTTCGCTACGCTTCTAAAAGTTATTTAGAAATATGTTTTGGTTGCTTTTGTCACATATTGATATTGAAATGGTGTTTTTCATATGATTCCCACAGAAAACTGAAGATAAAATGCTATCGTTATTACAAAATTATCAAAAATCAGTCAAAACAGTGGTTACTTTATAAACTGTACCGTTTCTTTGACATATCTTTATTTTTCAATGAAAAAAATCATGGGTATAGTAGAAAGAATGTGCTTTCATTTGCATCCATTGAAAAGTTAGCACATTAATGCTACGATTTTATATTTAATTTCAAAGTTGGACATATTTTGGCGGGAATAAAAACAATTTTTAATCGAGTTCACCGAAGTCTAACTTAGCCAAGCATAAACTTTAATCAATAAATTTCAATATAAATTCCATGTTATTGTTACTAAGAAAAACGTTTTATTAAAGATACTGAATATCATTTAAAACATTAATTGTGAACTTGCAACAAAATATTGAAATATCTTTATTCTACACAGAAATCAACCATTAAAGGAGTTTTTTTTTGTATTTAAATACTGAGGACAAAACCCAATTTTTAGATCACCTGACCCGAAGGGTCAGTGTGAGCTATTGCCATCACTTGGCGTCCGTCGTCCGTCCGTCCGTCGTCTGTTAACTTTTCACATTTTCATCTTCTCCTCTGAAACCACTAAAGCAAATTCAACCAAACTTTACAGGAATGCTGTCCTTGACAAAGAATACTCATTTCCTTCCGATGCGATAAAAAACATGGCCGCAAGCGTGGATCTTAGGTTTAACATTGGACCCTATGGGAAAATCACATTTTCATCTTTTCCTCTGAAACCACTGAAGCAAATTCAACCAAACTTTACAGGAATGATGTACTAAAGGTCCTTGACACAGAATACTCAATTCGTTCCGATTCGATAAAAAGCATGGCCGCCAGCCGCGGAACTTAGTTTAACATTGGACCCTATGGGAAAATCATATTTTCATCTTTTCCTCTAAAACCACTGAAGCAAATTCACCCAAACTTTACAGGAATGATGTACTAATAGTCTTTCACAAAGAATACTCATTTTGTTCCCATCCGACAAAAAACATGGCCGTCAGCGCGGAACTTAGGTTTAACATTGGACCCTATAGGAAAAATCACATTTTCATCTTTTGCTCTGAAACCACTGAAGCAAATTCAACCAAACTTTACAGGAATGATGTACTAAAGGTGCTTAACAAAGGGTACTCATTTCGTTCCGTTGCGATAAAAAACATGGCCGCCAGCGAGGAACTTAGGTTTAACATTGGACCCTATGGGAAAAATCACATTTTCATCTTCTCCTCTGAAACAGCTTAAGCAAATTCAACCAAACGTTACAGGGATGATGTTCTCAAGGTCTTTGACAAAGAATGTTCATTTTGTTCAGATCCGATAAAAAACATGGCCTCCAGCGCGGAACTTAGGTTTAACATTGGACCCTATGGGAAAAGTCACATTTTCATCTTCTCCTCTGAAACCATTGAAGCAAATTCAACCAAACTTTACATGAGTGATGTATGGAAAGTCCTGTACAATGATTGCTCATTTCATTACAATCCGATAGAAAACATGGCCGCCAGCATGGAACATAGTTTTACATTGGACTCTATGGGAAAATCACATTTTTATCTTCTCCTATGAAACCTCTGAAACACATTCAACCAAACTTTAGAGGAATGATGTACGGTAAGTACTTTACAAAAAATACTCATTTCATTTTGATCCGGTAAAAAACATGGCCGCCACTGCAGAACATATAACATTGGAGCCCGGTATGAGAAAGCCATCCCTTTCATCATCTTCTCTGAAACTATTCAAGCAAATTTAACTAAATGTATAGAAGGTCCTTACTCATTCCAATAGGATAAAACAAAAACACGGGTGCTAATGGAGAACTTAGCTAAATATTAGATCCCATTGGTAATAAGCATATTTTTGGTCATGCATGACATAGAAGCATTTTGTCAGGTGAGCGATACAGGCTCAGTCTTTGAGCCTCTAGTTTATTTTTCTTTTGCCTCAAGAGTTTTTGTTAATTTTTTTCCGACAATTGCTTCTTTAAAATTAATTTCTTTTTTAACTTATTGCATTACATTTTCATGAAGTCTTTGAATTGATATTTATTTTCGGCTTCTATTGCATCTCATCCATATGGAGACGCATCATTATTCTTATTTCTGAATCCTTTTTGTTGTTATATTGAAGTATTGTATTTGTTTGCTTCTTTGCAGATAAATATTTAAAATCAACAATAAACCAAATTTAGGCACGAATTAAAATAAAAACCTCTTCAAGGAAAAAGATCTTTTCGTATTTATGCTACCATATTTTTTTCTAAATGTTAAGTAAACTTATACATGCAATTCAAAATAAAATGTATACGACGATATCAAATCCCAAACCCCTTTGCGACAAGATGTAAATGTCTACACTTTCCCATTAAAGGGTGGCACGAGAGGTGTTCACCTCCACTAAAACAAAAAAGTGGGGTAAAATCGAAGTTTTTTGCCAAAAATTTGTCTAAAAATATATTGGTCATTTTTTTAAATTGCATCCCCTCTAACTATACATCCTGAATCTGCCCTGACATATTTGTGTTAAATAAATTTCCGTTTCCTGCTCTCTTTGTATTTTTCCTTAGATAAAAAAAGTTAGTCCTCACCACATGGGCTAGTGATCTATTTGTAATTAATTCCATCCCATATAATTGAGAGAAAAAACAAGAGGCTCACAAGAAGCTATGTCCCTCAACCATGTCAATCGCCAAATCGACAATGATTCCAATAGTATTATACTTTAGTATTAGTATTATACTGAATATTAAAATGTAAGAAGGAGGAACTCGACAAAGATGCACAAGTATGTATGTGAAGATGGTGCGATTAAAGGTTTCATGGTTCTCCAACGATGAGAAAAAAAAATTAAACTTGGAGGTCACGAGTCCTGTTACGATTTATTCTGTATATACAAATTTTAGAAAATTGGACTGGCACTTTCCATACTCAAGAATTCTGCATGTCAGCTGATCAGTATTAAACCAATAAAATGTCAGATTTTTTAACTGATATAATCCCTAATATTCATGCAATAATCCTATATATTATTACAAAATATAATAATATCTTTGATATTTGCAGATAAACTAGTGAAGCCTAACTAAGATAACTAAGCGAACAAATACCGAGACCCCCAAATCCCGGGGGGGGGGGGGGGGGGGGGGGGGGTTGTATACGGGGTTGTGCCAAAAATTCGGGTATGGTTTTTTTGCGTAAAATATATAAAATTTTGGGGTGTTTTTAAACAAATTGTATATAAATTTGCATGTAGAAATTATTTAATTTATATAAATTTGGGTATAAAAAGGGCAACAAAGGGCAGTTATTTATGAAACAACATAATTTCTGATCATTATTTTCTTGAAATGTTCAATGTTTCATGTACTTTTTGCTTTGACTCGTTGATTTTAAAAAAAATATCATATTAAAATCAATGGTATATGAATATACTCGGGTCCCGAATTTAGTATTGTTATATAAATTTAGGGTATGTTTTATATACAAGAGTATATAAATTCGGGGCATGTTGGCACATCCCTACCAGAAAAAATACCAAGTTACCCCACCCCCGGCCCGAATCCTCAAGTAAATATATACGGCAAACACTATATTTATGTGAAATGAAACAATTTAAAGATAGTGCTTCAATATGCGAGATCTCCCTGCACCAATCTCATAAACCAATTCTCATAGACTCCGTCGCAATCGTAGTAGAACATGAATTTTCAACATACAATTTCACGGACATCAGGTAACATATAAAAACATAAGCGCGTTTACATGTGTGAGCTATCGCCTAAAAATGGAATTTTTATTCTGTTATCTTTGGTATATCATGGTTCACCACCCTGTGTCAATATACGTTCAAAAAAGAAAAATAGAGATCAGTTGACTTCCAAAATATACGAAATATTCCTTACATCAAGCAACAGAATTAGCCATTAATCAGTTATTAATACGCTAAAACTGCACTCGCTGTGAAATGTTCATACATTTATTGCATGCTGGTGAGGGCATATGAAGATTTATCCACCAAGGAAGATCATATTTATCCGAGAGGAATATTATCTTCTCGGTAAATAAATATTGATATGTCCCGAATTAGCATGCAATTTATAGTTTATTATACCGAATCAACACATATATGGGCTTTTATTCATGCTACTTTTAACTGATTTTCATATATGGCTTACACCTTTATTATGTTTGGCACCTCAAACATAACTGATGAGGAATTGTTTCCAAAGTGCACATTTTATGCACTAAATCGTCTGTCGGGACATCGAACTGCTTGTCTGCGGCTTCCAAATCAGTTCACTTAACAACGAGGGATACCTCTGGCAGGGAAAATTCCCGAGAATCCCGAAGAGGAAGAATATTAAATTTTTCTTAGAATTCCGCAGAGGTGGATTTTAATTCTAGTAAACCAATCAAAATAGACCTTTTATAAATATATGAGGTACAAAAAAAGCAATATTTAGGTACAAGCCGAAATGGCAGTCAAAACACGAGACGTTCAAATGCCATCCCCCAAAAGGATCACTTATTCAATCAGTAGGTGATAATCACTTTAATTTCTTTCTACCGGTAGTTGAAAATAGCACAGAAAGCTGCTACGATAGTCATAAACCGTAGAAAATTAATGAGATGACGTTGCTGTGGCAATTGTCCTTCACGCCTATTTACTGTTGTCTTATCTAATCAAGCCTGAAAGTATCGATAATGTATTCTTTTGATCTATTTGTGTACCATTGGTCTTGGCATGGCATGCAAAAGCCTCTGCTCTCTTAAAACCTTTGAATTCAGATCAAAACTAAACTGGAACCGACCGTAACACAATACCATAATTTGAATTTTGCTGGACAAGGTATGAAAATGATTATGTGACTAATAAGTGTCGGACCAATGAGTGTCGGACCAATAGGTATCGGATTAATTGTTGTCGGAAATAATGACATGACCCCAATATAACTTTGCAGGTGTTTTTATAATTAGTATTTGACGGAAGAAATTGGTACTTATATTCAGTCAAAATTTTAGATTGGGATAATTATGTTCACTCATGTTGTATGTTTAGCGACGCTCAACTTAAGAAAAATAGAAAAGACGGAATTTCGTACGCTCATGAAAGATGTCGTGATCTTCAATTTGATCTCAAGCAGGAACCTTTTAATCTTTCGTTTGTGTAAAAAATCTGATGTTTCATTCCCCCATTTCGCTGAGTTCCAATTGTATAATGAAAGCCCCGATAGAGCTGAAACTCGAAAGCCCTGAAAATCTACACCGGCAAAACGTCGTAGTCACTAAAAGAACTGCTGAATAGAAAATAACGAATTATGTTTTATTGGCCTTTGAGAACTGATTTAATCAACAGGAACAGAAAGTGCAATTTATCATTCATGAATAATAGAATCACAGGCAGTTCCGTCATCACATGAAAATAATCGTAAGGGGTGATTTCAGTATGAGTGACCAGTTCCACATATGTGCTAAAAAGCCAGTCGAGGTGAATAAGTACCTTCGCTTATTCGAGATCTGGTTCAATAAACACGAACAGAAAGTACAATTTATATATCTGTCCCCGCCTGTCCCAGCCGCCACCCCGGATCCCATTTATGGGAGCCCCAACCCATTTATGGGATCTGCCTCCCATAAATGGGAGCTAGGAAAAAGTCCCTCCCATTTATGGGATGTGAGCGGAGAGTCCCCGTGACCCGCATCCCATTTATGGGATATGGTGAAAAAGTCCCTCCCATTTATGGGATATGGCCAAAATCAGCTCCCATATATGGGATATGGAGAAGAAAGTCCCTCCCATATATGGGAGGTGGCAAAAATACGTCGTGAACCATGTATGGGGGATGAATCCAGTGTATGGGAGTTTAAAAACAATCATGTTATCCGGTCTCCCGTTGAGTAATGCACACCTCTATATTTCCTTTTATTTATTTATGTATGAAGGGATATTCCCGGTGGCCGTTATTATAGCAAAACCGAGGGCTTCAATTTACTGCACACTGTCGTATAAAACATTCCCATTTATGG
>MJUU01004302.1:35888-45933 GCA_002080025.1 Modiolus philippinarum | reverse complement strand
CACGGACCCAATAAAAACCATGGGTGAGATCAGATGCACCGGTAGAGTTAGCATCTCCTGCTTCTTATAAGACACCCGCCGTGTTGAGCATGTCAAATCCGGTAGTAAAGTCAAATACGGTAGAGGAAAAAACAATTAAGCTTTAAAGGGAAAGATCTGTTGTCATGTGGGAAACAGATATCCCATAGCGGTCCACAAGATGGTGATGTCGACTAAAACATCTCGAGGGATGACTTCAAGTTTTGGGTAACATACCCTTGTTGAAGTAGCCTATTTGTGAGCAACCAGGCTCTATCAAGGAACTCACCGTATCGAAAACAGGCTCTTGAATAGCGAATGAGCTGGGAGATGTAAACTCCATATGCCGGCGCAGTTGGGATGTTGCTACAAAGAAAAGGGAAATTTACTATTGGAATGGTGAAGTCATCGCGTTTGTCGTACGGCTTAGTTTGAAGTCTCCCTCTTTTGTCACTTTCAAGGTGAAGGTCAAGGAACGAGGCTGATGTAGAAGTGTCTGTGGTATCCTTCATTTCGAGCTCTTTTGGATAGATCAAATGAAGAAAATCACCAAAGCGAGGGTTGTTTAGCGACAAAATATCATCTATATAACATAAGCTAAAATTAAAGGATTGTGCCAGTTTTTTATCTTTATTTTGAAGAAGCCCTTCCACGAATTCAGCTTCAAAAGAGTGAAGAAACAGATCGGCTAGGAGAGGCGCACAGTTTGTGCCCATGGGAATTCCGATAGTCTGTTGAAAAACAAGTCCTCAAAACTGGACAAATATATTGTCGATCAGAAACTCTAACATTTTAATCACGTCTTCCTTTGTATATTTTTTCTCCGATTCGGAGTCATTTTTCACAAGGTAGGCTTGTTCTCTACCTACAACAATGTACCTTTATCTTCGTTCACCGTTCTTACGTGAGAAACATCTATGAATTAAACCTTTCAGTCGAGATTTTATTTGTTCATGAGGAATAGTAGTGTAAAGTGTGGAGAAGTCGAAAGTTTTAATGCTGTTACAGTGTGATAATAATCTAGAGTTTAAGATGTCAAGTAGATCTTTGGAGTTTTTCAAAATCCACATTTCATTTACACCGCTTCTTGAAAAGCAAGTATCACAGTATTTTTGAAGGCCCTTTTTTTGACAGAGTAGTAGCTGCGTAAGTTGGATTGCCGTTGGAATTATCAATGCCAAGTTCTTTCTTTAAACAATTTATATCATGATTTTTGCAAATAAAAATGACATTATTTGGGGCCTTATCGACAGGAACGACGACATATTTGTCATGAATGAAGGATAAGTAACTGGCCACATCAACATTTTCGAAAATTGATGATGCTTTAGTTTTCATTGACCCTCGTAGCTGATTGATTCGTTTAAGAATCATCGACCTCACAGCCTTAATCCACTCCGAAAGGGAATCAAGGTCTTCATCTTGTTCATGCTTAATCCATTTTCTGGCGTAGTCCTCTACAGCATCCATAAGAAGTATGAAATTTTGTTCCCAGTTGATGGAACGTGGTTCACGGAATTTAGGCCCTTTTGCAAGGACATCACGGAGAAACTTGTTTTCAATGATACTCAAATATCCCGTTATGACGTGACCACAGGGAATATATCTTTATGGTGAATCAGAACATGAACAATCGGGTGGTTTAGACTTGAGGTCGTCGGTGGTAAGGTTTTGCAATACACGTTTATGGTTGAAAATTTTTGACGCGATTGGTGAAGTATAGGTGTACGAAATTATCGGGACTGATGTGTGTTTGAAATATGGGGTATTTTGTTTTTTACATTTTTGTGATGCAAGATATTGGCTAGGTTAATAGCATCCAAACCCTTATAAGCAAATTTGATGGGTAAAAATGAACGGCGTTCTTCTACATTGGGGCGTTCTTTAACAGGGTTGAATAACATATGTTGACCAATATCAAGTATAAAAGCGTCTAAAATGTATAAAGATGAGGATTGATCAGTGCAGGTATTTTCTAAAGTAGTTTTATACAGAGAATTCAATTTAGTAAGTGGTAAAGAATAAAGTTTTGTACGAATGTGATGCAATCCTAAAGGTTTACTAACGAAAGGAAGTAGGCCTTGTATAGTTACATCATGAAGTGTTGGTGATGTATAATGGCGATGGCCATGGCTTCGTTTTCGTCTAGGATTGTTATCAAAAATGCGCATCACATTTATATCATTGCATTTCGGGCTGGATAGATGACCTATACTGTCAATTTTGTCGTTACAACCACACGGTATTGCCGTTCCTAATTTTCGTATCCAATATTCTTCTCTTTGTCTACGAAGAGGTGTACTTAGGTTATGATTGTTAGTAGGATGGTAAATTTTTTCTAGAATACGTACTTTCATGGAGAGAATAGAATGATCGGGTTGATTGAAATGTTGGTAAATGGTTGGAAATTTCATCGTGTTGATTCCCGATCTATGTCCGTTCATTCGTTCGTTTAGTCTTCCTTTAGTTTCTCCGACATAAATAAGGCCATATAAATTACATTCTATACTGTAGACAAGATTTTTAGAGGCACAATTAAGATCGTCATAGCTTCTAGTATGATACGTCTTATTTGTCAAATTACTTGTAAAGAACGTATCTGTTATCAAAATTTGCACATGTTTTACAGTTTTTAATCTTATATTTTGAGATAGTACAATGTTGTTCATCATCATTATAATTTAAGATGTTCTGTAATTGAACAGAGCATGGATGAACTTTTTGCTCCAAGTCAGAATTTTTATACTGGAAACGTGGGTCATTTGATGCTACGTATGAAATGGTATTACTGACATTGTTTGGTTGGACTCCTGCCTTACAAGATGATACCGTATCAATAATATCATCAGGTTAGGGCCTTTTTATACTGGGCGACGCCCCAGCCAGTATGGTCTTGTTGTTTCTCAATTTCATTCTTAAGTAAAATCAGCTACTGAGTTGATGATGCCCTCGGGGACAAGTTGTCCACCTGCAGAGGCATCGACTCAGTGGTTGTAAAGTAAGTGAGAACCGAACCGTCAATCCAAAACCGAACAATCCAATGACAATGGCAACACCAGAAACAAAAAAGGCGGAAAAAAACAGAAACACAACATGGGTACGGCACAGAAAAGAAAAATGAAGACACTCGCACACAAAGATGAACAACACGGACCCAATAGTAAACCATGGGTGAGATCAGGTGCACCGGTAGAGTAAGCATCTTCTGCTTCTTATAAGACACCCGCCGTGTTCAGCATGTCAAATCCGGTAGAGGAAACAACAATTAAGCTTTAAAGGGAAAGATCTGTTGTCATGTGGGAAACAGATATCCCATAGCGGTCCACAAGATGGTGATGTCGACCGTAAATCATCTGAAGGGATGACTTCAAGTTTTGGGTAACATACCCTTGTTGAAGTAGCCTATTTGTGAGTAACCGGGCTCTATCAAGGAAGTCAATGTACTTTACCTACAACAATGTACCTATATCTTCGTTCACCGTTCTTACGTGAGAAACATCTATGAATTAAACCTTTCAGTCGAGATTTTAGTTGTTCATGAGGAATAGTAGTGCAAAGTGTGGAGAAGTCGAAAGTTTTAATGCTGTTACAGTGTGATAATGATCTAGAGTTTAAGATGTCAAGTAGATCTTTGGAGTTTTTCAAAATCCACATTTCATTTACACCGCTTCTTGAAAAGCAAGTATCACATTATTTTTGAAGGCCCTCTTTAACAGCTGTCAAGATGGAGGTTAGCAATTAGATATAGGTTTTGTAGAGCATTAGGCAGATCCAGCGATGTATCGTTCTTTGTATGAGCATTTATGTAACTTAGGTACCCAGTACAAAGAGGGGAGATCTGTGTCTTCATCCTTGGTGGAAATCCCGAAGAAAAGCAAAACAGATTTATGGTTCTGTAATATCTCCTCCTTTGACAGAGTAGTAGCTGCGTAAGTTGGATTGCCGTTGGAATTATCAATGCCAAGTTCTTTCTTTAAACAATTTATATAATGATTTTTGCAAATAAAAATGACATTATTTTGGGCATTATCGGCAGGAACGACGACATATTTGTCATGAATGAAGGACAAGTAACTGGCCACATCAATTTTTGAAAATTGGTGATGCTTAAGTTCTCATTGACCCTCGTAGCTGATTGATTCGTTTAAGAATCATCGACCTCACAGCCTTAACCACTCCGAAAGGGAATCAAGGTCTTCATCTTGTTCACGCTCAATCCATTTTCTGGCGTAGTCCTCTACAGCATCCATAAGAACTTTGAAATTTTGTTCCTTAATAAGGATTGTAACTAAGTCCACATTTCGTTAAACAGGAAGTACACAACTGACAGGACTCAACATAGGATTTTCCTTACAACAAACCATATAGAGACTGCATACCAATTTTGAAATCAATCCCTCTGATAGAAGCTGAGAAAACTGCGACGAAAAATTCATGTTTCACTTCATTTCGTACCTAATTATATGAGTCCACATTCCGTTAAACAGGAAGTGCACATCGGACAAGACTCAAAATAAGATGTTCCTTACAGTTAATCATATAGAGGCTGCATACCAATTTTGAAATCAATCTCTCTTGCAGAAGCTGAGAAAATGTGACGAAAAATTAATGTTTCCCTAAATTTCGTACAAAGTCAATATTTCGTCAAACAGGAAGTGCACATCCAACAGGACTCAAAATACAATATTCCTTAACACTAACCATATAGAAGCTGCATATCATTTTTGAAATCAATCCCTTGAGCAGAAGCTGAGAAAACTGTGACGGAAATAATTTGCGGACGAACGGACGGACAATGTGAAAGCAGTATACCCAACTCTCTATAGAGTGGGGGTATAAAATGTATAGGTGTTCCATAAACAAACATGTTACCTGAATTTACAAATAAAGAATTCCTGTTCTCGCAAAAGAATGAACACGATTTGTTTGTGAAACACTACATATGCCCCCAGATTCTACAGTAAAATATATGAAAATACCCAATTTTCCCCATTTGTGACTTCTGTGACCTTGACCTTCGACCTAATGTTTTTGAATATTGACGTTTCTCTTGACAAGACCTATTCACTTGCTTAGTAATAAAAGTCTATCTTACATAGTTCAAAAGTTGTTTATGACCATAAGAACACCCAATTAAACCCCTTTATTCTGAAACGGATGAGGAAACTTTGGGCCTCTTGTTTATATGAATGGCTAGAATTGTTAAATGTATCTGTTTAAACATGCTACAAGAAACCTACAGAAAAATACTGCATCAAGATCCAACAAAAAAATTAAGAATTCACTTTTTTCTATTTGACTCCTTTCTCAAAAACGGCATCTGTCGGCATACTTCATTTGCGCAATTTTATTGGCAATTACATAAAACAAACCCCGTCTAAATAGGATAAATGATAAGGATTCTACGATCAAATATGTGAAAACAGCCATTTCACCCCTTTTGACCTCCATGACCTTGACCATTGACATCACCTAATTTATTTTTGCACATTTATGTTCCTCTTACTAGACCTATACACTTGCAATATGAAAAGTCTATCTTACATAGTTCAATAGTTATAGCCAAAGTTAAAGTTTCGGACAAAGAGACAGACAGACACACAGACAGGACAAAAACAATATGCCCCCTATCCTCGATCTAGGGGCATAAATAGTAAAATAAAAGCATGACGAAGGAAGGAAGTACAGAAAAATACCTATTGCACATCTACAATATAAATATGAATATCAACTTACGCAGCTGCTCTGTCAAATGAGGAGATATTACAGAACCATAAATCTGTTTTGCTTTCTTTTGGAATTGCCACCAAGGATGAAATTACAGATCTCCCCTCTTTGTACTGGGTACCAAAATAACAAAAATGCCTATACAAAGAACGATACATCTCTGGATCTGCCAAAATTTCTACAAAACCTATATCTAAATTGCTAACCTCCATCTTGACAGCTGTTAACGAGGGCCTTCAAAAATACTGTGATACTTGCTTTTCAAGAAGCGGTGTAAATAAAATGTGGATTTTGAAAATCTCCAAAGACCTGCTTGACATCTTAAACTCTAGATCATTATCACACTGAAACAGCATTAAAACTTTCTCGACTTCTCCACAGTCTACACTACCATTCCTCATGAACAACTAAAATCTCGGCTGAAAGGTTTAATTCATAGATGAACAAAGATATGTGTACATTGTTGTAGGTAGAGAACAAGCCTACTTTGTGAAAAATGACTCCGAATTGAAGACAAAATATACAGAGGAATAATTGATTATAACAACAATAAATTTGTCTATTTTTGAGGACTTGTTTTTCAACAGACTTTCGAAATTCCTATGGGCACAAACTGTGCACCTCTCCTAGCCGATCTGTTAAAGGCTGAATATTCATCGAAGGACTTTTTCAAAATAAAGAAGAAAAACTGGCCCAATCCTTCAATTTTAGCTTCCGTTATACAGATATTTTGTCACTAAACAACCCTCGCTTTGGTGATTTTCTTCATCTGATCCATCCAAAAGAGTTCGAAATCAAGGATACTACAGACACTTCCACATCGGCCTCATTCCTTGACCTTCATCTTGAAATTGACAACAGAGGTAGACTTCAAACTAAGCTGTAGAACAAATGCGATGACTTCACTTTTCCTATAGTTAACTCCCCTTTTCTTTGTAGCAGCATACTAACAGCGCCGGCATAATGAGATTACATCTACTAGCTACCGCTATGAAGAGCCTGTGTTTGATAGAGCCTGGTTGGTCACAAATAGGCTACTTCAGCAAGGGTATGTTACCCAAAACTTGAAGTCGTGCCTTCAGAGGTATCACGGTCGACATCACCATCTTGTGGACCGCTATGGGATGTCTGTTTCCCAAGTGACAACAGATCTTTCCCTTTAAAGCTCAATTGTTGTTTCCTCTCACGGATTTGACTTTACTACCGGATTTGACATGTCCAACACGGCGGGTGTCTTATAAGAAGCAGGAGATGCTTACTCTCCCGGTGCACCTGATCTCACCCATAGTTTTTATTGGGTCCATGTTGTTCATCTTTGTGTGCGTCTTCATTTTTTTTTGTTCCGTACTCATGTTATGTCTCTGTTTCTTTGTTTTTTCTGATGTGGCCATTGTCCTTGGATGATTCGTTTTAGTTTGACGATTCGGTTCTCACTTACATTAATATACCGAAGTGTCTGTAAATTTTAGTTTCTGCATATGACATTTTGACATCTTGCGTCTCTTCATTAGTGCAGATCAAATAAAAAAATGGAAGACCATGAAACAAAATATGTGTTAAAGCTGATAGATAGATAGATAGATTGATTGATTGATGTTTTACGCCAACTTCAGCAATATTTCAGCTATATTGTGGCGAGAAATGTTGAGTAAGTTGAACAATTGTAATAAAATAACAATATAAAACCATTAAAGCTTCATGCAAGTAAAGCAAGAGTTTAAAATATAAAACAATATGAAAAAAACATTATAGGAGAATTGTCAGTTTAACACTGTTAACTGTTACAATATTAAACCCATAAATTAAATCCATTTCAATCTTACTAAATAAATTGATTGCTTTTAAAAATTGAACGATTTTCTCGCCAATGACATTTGTAAATAGGTCCTTAACACAATCCGATGAATAAAAATCACGCCTGATATCGGCAACATCTACACATTCAATTAAAACATGTTGAATTGTATAAGGACAACTGCATGGAATTCATTCAGGTCGATCATCACTGTTGAGAATAAAACTATGTGTTGTTCTAGTGTGTCCAATACGACATCGGGTCAACACTACCTTTTTTCTACGATTTTTACCGCAGGAACCGACCTGTTTACCGACGTCTGACTGTATTCTATGCATTTTATTATTTATTTGCAGATCCCATTTGGCCTGCCACAACTTAAAAATGTATTGAACGAATAAAGGCTTCATGTCGGTGTCCGGTACTGGACAATCCGCCATCTCGTCGTCTAGTGCATCATTGGCTTCCTGGTCAGCAACTGTGTTTCCATAGATCCCCACATGACTAGGGATCCAAACATAAATTACTTCTTTGCCTATATCTACAAGTGATTTGTAGAATTCGGCTATTTTCAAAATAATTGGGTGTTTTGTTCTTCGACTTTCAATTGCCAATAGGCAAGAAAGTGAATCGGAACAAATCATGAATTTATTTGATAGCGATGAAGCTACAAATTTAAGTGCTGAGTAAATAGCGTTAGCTTCAGCAGTAAATATGGAACTAGAGGACGGTAATCGGAGAGTTGCTGCACAGTCTCCAAAAACGGCTGCAGAAGCCACTCTGTCTCTATCCTTAGAGCCATCTGTGTAAATTTGCAAGTATTCAGGATGTTCAGATTTAATTCTTGCAAAGTCCTGCTGGATAACCAGAGGATTGGTCAACCTTTTTGTGTTTGCGAAGTTCAAAATTAAATGTTGGTTTTGGAATCAGCCATGGAACAACGGCAGTAGAATGCCGAAGGAACAAAGGAGTATAATTTACAAAAATCGAAGTCCAAAGGCATGGCCAAAACGAGAACACAGAAAACAATGACGCCATACACCAAACAACGACGCTAGATAGACACAAAGCACGGAAACAGAAAACACATCATTCAAAACAAAGCACTCATAGAGTGAACTCCAGTGAAACTGAGAGTGACATCAGGTGCTCCGGAAGGGTAAGCATGTCCTGCTCTATTAACAGCACCCGTCACACTGTGAGTGGGTCAATCCAGGAAAATGTCAAAGTCGGTAGTCAAATCCGGGAAGACGTGAATCTAGCTGAAAATGTCCACTCTCATTTGGGATACTGACACGTTGGTAGTTTCCCATTTCCCAAATTTTATTAAAAAGATTTAAAAGAATTTCCAGAGTTGATAAAGGAAGATGTTTGAGGAGTTGATAATGGACATCGTCAGGGCCAAATGCCGTGTCATGTGTCTTATCCAAGGATCGATTCAAGTCATCCATCGAAAATAATCTGTTGTATTCCTCTGTATTTTTCATGTTTTTAGATTTAAAGTTAAGTTTGTTTCGATCTTTTTGTACTTTAATTTTCTGGAATGTGGGTCCTAGATTTTTAGAAGAAGAATGTTTCTCAAATGTTTCTCCAATTTTATTTGCAATATCTTTTTCAGATGTAAAAATATCTTGTCCGTTTTTGATGTGATGGACTTTAGCTTTCCTATTTTTACCCTTGATTTTTTGTAGAATATTCCATACATATTGGACCCAGCTTGTTGTTATCGCAAAAGGTTTTGCATTCGAACGCGTCAAAGACTTTCTGGAAGCGTGCATAGTGTTCATCTCTGATACACTCCCACTCAGCGTAATGGTAAAGTCCACTTTTGGTAGGAGCTAGGTCTTGTGCAGCATCGCCTGTACTTCCATGTTATCGTAGGAATAGACCACCATACACAGTTGCAATTCGTATTCGTCGCCAACTGTCCTGAAAATGGCGGGCTCAGGTTATCGGCCAGGGTATCTAGTGAATTAAGCTAACGTACGGGACCAGCTAAACCTTGGTCAAAAAATTGCACAAGCAAACGCCAGGTACCAGAAACAACTTAGGGCTTATAAGGACTTCCTGAAATCCAGCAGGACCGAAGACAGCAAACATGACTTGGAAGCCTGTGCAACAGTGTCAGGCTTCCGGCAACAAAGGGTAGACAATGCCCTGTGTAATCTACAGGAAACAAGCCAGGCTCTGACGCCTAAGAAAACACCGAAAGCACCTAGTAGCAGCTCATCGTCCCACAATAGTAAATACAAATCACAAGGTGGGACGTCTACACGTACAGACGCTTCCAGTCAGTTAAAACGTAAGAAAGCAAAAGCTGAAGCTCTCAAAGCAAGCCTTGCTTTTTTAGAAAAACAGGCCGCTTTATCAAAACAGGAAGCCATGTTAGAAGCAACGGCAGCACAGAATAGAGCCGAGCAGACATTGTTACAAGCGCAAAAAGAAGCGGCTATGGCAGAAACAGAGGCTAAGATCCTGGAGGACGATAGTAGTCAAACAGGAGTT